>JANHZU010007059.1:5585-18963 GCA_032468055.1 Acrochordus granulatus
GTGGTCATATTCAGACATGATTTTCTTGTTGAAGCAATGACAATGTGATCCGGTAGGGGATGTAACTTTATCCCCTCTGTCATGGTCAAACCATGCCCTGGTGGCATAGGAGAATCTTCCCTGCCCCCACAGGGAGGCTAGACTGATTCGTATGGTCATCACTGGCAACTGATGGACCCAACTGTGTTCCAAAAGGAACGGGAGGTATCCCAGAGGTCCTGCTGAAGTTCTGGCCTTGGCCTGGAATCAAAGGGCAGCCACAGCTTTGGACAGGATCATGCCCATGTGACCTCTCTCAGCCCTTCATGCCCATCGCTCCCCATGGTAAACCGAGGAGTTGCAGATGCTGAAGAGGGCCAAGATGCACCTAGAATGCCACTGGAGGAAGACAAAGAGCAAATCTGACCGAACACAGGTTAGAGGTACTATTAATGCCTACCTTGTGGCAGGAAGGGCAGCAAAAATGTGTTGCTCCTCTGTTCTTATTGCATCCTCAGAATGTCACCCAGCAACCCTGTGTAAAATTACCCCAACCCTCCTGGGACAGGGGGGCTTGGAGGACCATCTTCAGGGCCAGGCAGAGGAGTTTTAAAGAACAACTCTTTATCCTATTTAAAACCATCAGCATCCATAATGAGGATTCCCATTGGTGATATATAATGGGATGTGATAATAATGTGATCTAACCATCATTGTACCAACAGAGAAGTACTGAGTACAAGCTAGGGGACTTTTAGCTAGAAGATATTATGAGGTCACAAGTGGATAAATGGTTTTAAAATATAAAAATTATGGCAATTCACTGCTCTTTTTAAAAGAGCTTACAAAAATGAAATTTTTACAAAACATGAAAGCGAGCTGGGTGACCTTGAACCACTCACTTTCTCTCAGCCCAACCCACCTCACAGGATTGCTGTTGTGGGGAAAATAGGAGGAAAGTGTGTTAGATGTGTTCACCACCTTGAGTTTATAAAAATAATAAAGGCAAAACACAAATAAGTAAAATAAAATAAATGAAAAAGCTAAGCTAAAATGGTAAGGAGAGATTGCAGTGAGCAACATCAACACTTTAGCATTGGGAAAATTGATTTGTACAGCCCTTCCTATAACAACTATATCATGGCCCAGTAAGGTTCTTGCTCTCCAAATTCTCAGTATTCTCAGAACAAGCTTCAAAAGTTTGCTTGTTGTAAGCTGAGTGCAGTTGATGTCAGAAACTGTTAAAATTCATGCCCCCATCTTCAGGACAAAAGAAGATTGTCAGATCATCTCCTCTGCTTTTCTTTTTAATTCTATCCAAAAAGTTTAAAGCCCTTTGATTTATGGTGATCAATGGATACAGCTCTACCCACACTGCTCACTAAGAAGTAAGCTAAATCCCCATCATCCAAAAAATTGCAAAAGCATGAGCTAATATCCAAATACTTTATTGGCCAACCATGGTTAGACATGCAAGAAATCTGGCACATATTTATTTTACTAAACTTAAGGACTATTTTTATTGAACATGATGGAAAATATGTATTCATGCTGCTTGCATTAACTCCATTCAAACATGTTTTCATTTTACTTTAAAAAAAGTCAGGCTTGGACAATGAAACTTCTTATGCTAAGCTGGTCATTTCTGAACTGCAACAGGGGCCCATTCATGGCAACATGGATGTTCCCAGCCAAGGCTTCTGCTTAGGATCGCAAAGAAGCCTGACCATTAACAACCCCGTAGAAACAAAATATCCCTTCCAATGCACTGCCTCACATCTGGTGAGTCCATAAGATCATAGTTCCATTTTCTTCCACGTTCCCCCTTTTTCCTTTGAAAGAGTCACCGTTGCTACCCTGGAACACAGCCCTCTGCTCTTGATCTGCAGTGTGAAAACAGGCTGGCTCAACAATTCACTACAACCAGAAAAAAAAACCAATGGTTCTGCTTTTGTTGGGGCAATTAGTGGCCAGAAATAACACCAGTTTGCAACAAATTAACACAAAGGTGATGTGTGTATTTGAAGTTCAGTTTTCCTAACTGCAACCTTTCTTCCTCTGCATTTTTACCTCTATCAAAATGTCTGATGGCCTGAATTTCAGCTTCTCTGAAATTCAAAACTCTTTTGTTCAAAACAAACACTTTCTTCTGATTTTCATTATTATGGAACAAAAAATTAAAAGGATTTCTGGTCCAAAGTGGAGCTGATGAACCTTTAGGGCCCTTTCCAAGTTAGATTTCATTTCCTGCCTGGGCAGCAGTTTCAGAAGAATCGACCCTGGTGATTTGTTTAAGGTGACAGCAGCAAGATAGATGTAACCTGGAGTTACATTAACCACATGGCAATGGAGAGTTAACAATCTGCAGAAAAACCAGCTGCACAGAGAGAGCCTCAAACAGATGGCCTGAACATCTGCCATTAACTGAACCTCCCACCATTGCCAATGATCCCATGAACCCACCTAGTCAAAGACAGACCTCATATTGCTTCTGTTTTGCACAGTGGAAACCCAGAGGCAATGTTTTAATCCATTGCTTGTGTTTGCATACCAAAATTTCATTAGATTATAAAAGATTGGAGCATCAACTCTTTCTTCATTTTTGAGCTTTGATCCAGCATCTCCAAGGCTTTGCTAGCCTCTCTGGAAAAAGGAGATAGAGATTAGAAAGGGAAAAAAGAGAAGCAAAAAAATAAAAATAGAAAATAAGGATGCAAACAATGCTTCCTTATGAAATACATATTTCAGAGACATTGCCTAATTACATCCCTTGTAATGTTCATTTGCTGACCTGGGATCCTCACCGGGAAACGTGATGCTGCTGAACTTTAACTTTTGATTTCTCTTATGGCATGACATGACATTTTCAACAGGACCTCATCCAATTAAATCTTCAAATCCTCTTTATATATTTAGTATAATAAAACACTGAGTGATTTCATAGATTGCCCTAATCCACAGTTAATCAATCAGCATCTTGGATTGCTTGTTCCCTCTATTCCCTGGCTACCTTAGAAGAATATTAGAGGTATCTAATCTACCCCTCTCTTCACTGCAGGGTTGGCATGGCAGATTCAATTGAGCATTCTTGACAAAGGGCACAGCCAAATGGTTGGATTTCAATGTAGTTCACCAACACCCTGGCATCAAATTTGCCATAATACTATAATGATGTCCTAATTTCAATATGGGACAGGTTAACATAAATGATTAATGGATTCTCCTGGTTCAATTTCCCTTCCTGCCAAGAATCATTTGCAAAGGGGAACAACAACAACTAATCACTCTCCCTTACATGAGCTATGGCTGCAACTTGTGGAAATGATGAGTTTAGAGAGACAGCTACATCCATGAGTCAGCACTCCCCCTTGCAAATCTGATACTCGGTTGCCCAGTAAAGGGTGGTTGTAGAAATTGTGGAGATGGCTCTTTATCTGCCAGGTCAATAATCCCACATGTGGGGAATAAAATATATTTTTCTCTTTTTCTCCATTTTTCGCCAAAAGATCTGTTTTCCTAAAAGAAGTTTATAATCTTGATGGGGTCGACTGAGAGGCACACATTCTCCTCCCAAATAGTTTGAAGGCACATCCTTTTCCCTAACAACTTGTTGAAGGTTGACTGAGCCTAATGACTTGTTGAAGGCTCTGATAAGATTAATTAAACAGAAACCAGAGGCGGCCTCATTATCACCAGGCTGACAGGAAGGAATGAGTAGAAAGAAGCCTCAAGGCAGCTCGTGGGCATATCCAAAAAAGGAAAATTGAAAATAAGGGCTGGGGGAGATAGAATTAGAGTAGTGGGAAATATAAACTAAGGCAGGACTTCCTAGGTGACTCTGATAGGCTGTATACTCTGGAGTACCTATCCAATGGGGAAAGGGAAGAGGGCACATCCAGCTTGGAGTAAGGTACAATTGTATGGAGATTTTCTTGCTGAGGTGTCCACTGTACCTGCGATTACTTGGTGCACCTGTCTTTGCAAAAACGTTAAATAAATTTTTCTGTCTTCATGCCAAACTCTCTAGTTTTATTTTAAGTTGGAATCTGGGTTGTTTCTAACACTACTGTTATATTATGCAAAATAGAATTCCCCCAATTTTAGTCCAGAGAAAAATATGTTTCAAAAATATTTCATTTGGATTAATACTGAATAAAATCCTATTCTCAATCATATTCCTTAATTCAAGTAAGCAATATGTTAGGAGAGGAAAAAAAAACCTTGAAGGACACAGGATCTAGCATGCTGTTTTCACCAATTATATTAAAATTGATTTAATTTCAGATAGTTGGACCTAAAGATTTTTTTTTGTCAGATGATAAAACTGAGGAAGCCAGTTTTCTGAACATTTCTATCAGGAAAACTGAAATTCAGTAACTATTTAATAGGAGATGACAAATATGATTGCCCTCCAAAAAGAAGATGAAGATAGAAAAGATAAAAAAGAAATGCTCTGAGCAATTTCAACCTAAGTCTACTGAATATGCATAGAGTTAGGCTAACATTGCTCAGAGCAGAATATGAATAGATTGGAGGTGCGGTGGCATGAGTGGTTAAGATGTGCGACTTGTTGGCTAGAGGGTTGTCAGCTGCCATGCCATTCACTGCCATGCAGCAGGGTGAGCTCTTGTTGTTCCACCTCAATCCCACCAACCTAGCAATTCAAAAGCATGCACATGGAAGTAGATAAATAGATACCACTTACTTGGAGGGAAAGGTAATCTTTATTGAATATGTATATACTTTATCTATTTGGAATCATCATGTATCCCATCTTTCCTCCTTTTCCACTGAATGGGTTCTTCCTGTATTTTACTGAAGTAAAAGAAATCCATTATAAATTCCTATGAAATTAGATACAGTATGCAAAATCTATCCAGACTGATTCTGCTGTGTGAATAGATGGTAGTTCCAAAGAGTCTGCTATGAATGACCTTTTTTTGTGTTTTTTTTAAAGAATTATGGCATCAATTTTATTTTTTTTTAAAGAGAAGATTGCTTGGGGAGTTCAGATTAACTATACATTAATTCAAATTTACACAAAACCAACCATCCATTGGGGAAAGTACATAGAAAAGCTCTAGATGCTGTGAGAATTATAAATAGAAACAAATGTGGATTTTTAAAAGTTTATTCATACCCAATATATATCTTGATAATATAAATCCCATCATCACCATCATCATTATCATCATCCATGATTTAATATCTATATCTCTATATCCCCAAGGAGTATTCCCAAATATAATATACCAAATATACCAGTGCCTATAGTTGGTTTAAGGCAGGTGACATCAAAACTGAATAAATAAACTCATTCATTAACTAACAACCATATATTCACTGACCCTTTTTATCCTCATAGGTACATTTTGAAACAATTAAATTATAATGTGATGGCTTGTCCAGAACTGTTCATGACTGTCCCTCAAAATATCACAATGCCGGCTTCTTTAATATTCTTTTTTTTTCTTACACATAAATAAATTTTGGAGGATTTTGGGATTTTTTGATAACCTCTTGTTTCCCTTTTCCATTTCTCCTCAAAGTTTTCAATCCACAAGTAAGTAGATTAACAGTTTCTTTCTAAGCATTTCACTTGAAGGAATTCACAACTAGACTTTCAATATTTAATGAATTATTTTGACCTTTTGGTGCCAGAAAAATGTCTCCAGATGTTTTTAAATTTCATTACCATTGCTGTTTTTTTGTGTTGTAACTAAGGGGAATCAGCAATATGTGACACATTAAATACATTATCTGCTGTGACATGAATCTAGATCAACTCATTTGAGAGGAAGATGTATTGTACACTTTATTTTTATGCAATAATTCCAAACAGAGGCTTTTTATTTATGCTTTCTTACATTTAAGAAGAAAATTTCTCCATAAATATTACTTAGACAAGACCCCCACATCTAATCAAAACTCATAGTCATTTTTAAAATAAAACTTTAGAGCTCGAATTAAATATCTTTTCCTCTTCTTTTCTGCTATTCCTTCTGCTGGGTTTGAAACTATAGTTGGAGGATTTCTGACTTCCTGGGCCCAGTTTGCTATTCTGCAATATCCTCAGTCAGTGCACGGAATCTATAAGAGCAACACCATGGATCACATGCATATGTACACACATGCATGCCCAGAAGTCTATAAATTATAGTATTCTGCTGGGGAGTGAAGGAATGCTGTGTAATATCTTTCTGCAGGTCTATCATGTTATGGGAAGTAGCTTTTGCTATCAAGGCAGCATATTCAAAGTTTTCTGAAAGGACACCTTATGTTATCAACCATAACATTAAGAAACAATAACATTATTAACTAAAATTGCCCAAATAACTATTACATAGTACATATAATTATTACCTTTAGACAGGTTGGCATGTTGGAATGACCTTGGGAGACAAATGGAAAACCTGAAGACTAGACAATAGTTTTTCAATAGTTTTTTTAAGGACTAGAATCCTCCTTAATGGTGAAAGTGGCAGATAAGTCCACAGAAGGAAGGTGGGCATGGCAAATGTCTTAGAAGGGATCCTCCCTTGTATCTGGGACTATAAAAATGAGGGCAGGAAAGAGATGTACTTTGAGAATGCAAGACTGATGTCAACCTTGCAAGGTAGTCCAGACAAAAAACATACCCAGTACTAGCATTCATTTTATTATAAAGTTACATTAATAGAATCTTGCAAGCCTGAAAGTACGTCTCTCCTCCCTCACCTTTACAGCTTTTTACAGTTACACCATACCATTGCAAGGTGTTATTGTGCAGTCATATGTTTACTATCAGAGATAGTGAGAGCAATTGGTGCTAATTATTTTTACCACTACTACCAAAGTAATATATTCTAATGCTATGCATCTTAAGAAGGGTGAATGGGAAAATCCCACTATCTTAGATTAACCCTATTTGCTCTAGACAACAAAAATAAATACTTCATATTATTTTTTTTCCAAATGAAAATACATGATTTCCAGAGTAGAATACACACATTAGGCAGACTGTGATTACCATGTCAGGATATTTGGGATTATAGTTTTCCATTAGGCATATATATCTCTGCACATTTATTTTACATTGAATAAGCAAAGATTTGGATGAATGAAAATGACTGAATGATGATTACCGTTTTCAAATGCCATTCTTTGAACCTGTATAAAGGAACTGCAGCTTCTGGCACTAACAATCTGGTAAATTTCATCAGTAAAATATGCCTCTCCCTCCTCCCTCCTTCAGAAGAAACCAATTATTTCTCTCCATGTGAATCCTCTTTGGCAGAGCCAGTGAATGCTAAATGAACTGTGCTTGATTATAGCATTGCTTTTTTAATGCCATTTAACACTGCTTCATCTCTTTTCAAGAGATGCAGGATTTTGAATTGTGCACTTTCTTCTTGTCACTAATAATATTGTAGTGTGATATAGAAGCCACACATACTATTTCACCCTTATGTAATTTTAAAAATGTTTCAGTAATCACCTGTATCTTTGCTTTCTCTACTTTTCTTGTGTATTTTTTTATAGAATGTATTTCCTTCAAACATACACAAATGAATACACCAAGAATTATTTCATTATCTTTTTCCCTACAAAAAAGATATTTCATTATCTTTTTCCCTACAAAAAAAGAGAAAGAGATACAAACCCACTCTTCATACAAATAGCTGTAAATTTCAAATCCATGGAAAAATAGAAACGTTTCTTGATGTATCCAGAAGTAATACATATAAAGGCCATCATCTGCTAAGATGTATTTTTTTTATTCTTGCACTGAATAGGAAGTTAGATTTGATGGCCTTAATGCCTCTTCTGATTTTACAATGTTATCATTTGACTAATCTCCTGAAACCTTTTACAGGCAGTAGCAGTAGTAGCTGCTGGAGGAGTGAGGGTGGAAAACGGACTGGGAGAAAAAAATATAAAGAAGGATCACAACCTTTTGATCTAATCTCTGTTTCTTCTTACCGTTGAGAAGAATGTTATATCAGTGAGTGAAAGTGTTATAATTCTCCTTCCTGAGATGAAGACACAATGAAATTTCCCATTGCATCATCTGGAAGTCTTTAGTAGCAGTTCCAAGAGCCAAAAGAGTTTTCTGTGCAAGAAAACTCATTAGAAGTTATTGGAAGCTCCAGAGTTGGCAAAGCAAAACAAAATGACTATATAGCTTAAATTTTAGAAGTACATCATTGGTCCACAAAGAGGTCTCAAAATATTCTCAAAACAACATAAAACTAAAGCAATCCTTGCACATTTTGACTGAAGAGGCAAATTTAGAGAAAGAAGTAGTTTCTGGTCAAATCTGGAAAACACTCAGGCTTCTATTTACAGATGAGTGGAAGACGATAAGAATAACATGGTTGAATCCATAAAAAGAGAAAGAAAGCTTTAAGGAAAGCTTATAGTAGAAAATAATAGAGCAATATCTGAGGAAAAGAAAATCTAGTTGGTCTTTAAAGCAGAAGTCATAGCTTTAGATTCTGGAATGTTTAAGTTAGAAAGTTTAACAATAAATTGAGAAAAAGAGTTTGCTGCCTTTTACAGGACTGACGAATCATTGGATCCTAATTTTCAAATTGCCAAAAGAAAACATGTTCACTTTACTCTTTGTTTATTTGATGATTTTAGAAGGAGGCAGGCTATAGTGTCCCAAAGCCAAAACAACCTTCAATAGGAAAAAAGGAAGGAATGGAGGAAGCTGGGTCCTGATGAAAACAAGGAGAAAATAGGAGAAAAGGAGGTTTGGTGAGCTGAAGGTCTTGCCTGAGGGAAATTGATTAACAGGGTACTTGTCTATGTTTGCCTAGTTCAAAGATTTGGGGGGAAGTTATTCAATAATAACATGGAAGTAAGAGAGAGTTTTCACAAGAATTATCTTGGGCAGAAAAATGATCATTCTTTGGCTGTCAAAAAAAAAAAGAAGAAGCATAGCTACTGGAACAAGAAGTTGAAGCAATCAAGAGACAAGCTCTGGGAATGAATTGATACTCAATTCCAAATTTCCTATTTTGAAGGCATGTGACACTACAAGAGTCACATAAGAGAATTTACTTAGTTTTATTTAATCAATAAAGCATTAACATCCCATTCCAAAGATCTATGCTAATTTATCTGCAAAATATGAAGAAAAATAATATTTTCTCTAATGCCTCATAGGAGATAAATGAAGCTGCTAAAAGGTCAATATATTATTCTGAATGATAATCTTGCTTTATCATGGTTTAAGGAAAATTAAATCTAGATATGGCAATAATCAGCCCCAGATATATAAATGATCTGAAAAGCATGAGGGTTATTCTCTGATTTTAGATATCAGAGAACACAACATTGCCAATTATTCTTTGTGTGTGGAAAAGTGCTTAGGACTTTAGTGGAGAAGGCAGGGCCCCTAAAATAAAATAGAGTAATTGAGTAGATGAGATCAATAACCATTAGAAGAAATTAAGTAAACCCTGAAGGACGGGCTGAAAGTCTACTAGTATATGGTTGTCTTAAAAGCAGAAATGACAAGAGAGAGGAAGACCTAATAAAGATTACAGAATTAACAAAATTACAAACAGTGGGGAGAGTTTTCTTTGGGGAGAAAAAATGAGTGCAGAAAGTGAATGCTCTGAATTAACTGTCGTATAGGTGAAACTACCTAATCCTGCAACCTGCATCTTAAATAGTTTTACAGTTAAATCTTGTTTAAGATGAGTTGGCTCCTGGTATCTTCATGGACTCTTTTACTCAATTTTCTTGATGGCAATGCAGAATAGATTTGCTATTGACCTCTGAGTGTTTTTATTCTTACCAACCAAATAGGAAATTTATAAAGGAAGGGGGAGGGGGAATCAAACTTTTATTGAATATTTATTTATTTATATATAAGACTCTTCAGAGACTGAGCAACCTACAATATTAATGTAATAAGGTTAAAAACAAAAATCAACTAATCTACTTATAATCAATCAATCTGATGTACTACCATTTGAGAGTGGCAAGATCTTACTCATCCCCAAATGCTTTTCTGTCAGCAAGATTACTTTCTGAAACTATAACTAAATGGGAATAAATTTGGCGTGGCTGAAGAAGGCAGCAATGTAAAGTATAAGTAAATAAGGGGCTTGATTTGCTACAGAGAAAAGCAATTTGGAAAAAACTATCCCAACACATCCCCATGGGAGATACAGTTGGGCAATGGCTCAAAATGCTGCTGACTCCTGCATTCTAATACCCCTCCTAATATCTCCCTCAGTATCTCCCACATCCACCCCCAGAATTACAGGCACAAGACATTAGAAATGTTGAATGTCCTAAACTACTGTAAATAAGATCTGCTACAAGCATAAGCATGTAATAGCAGTCCAATATTGCTGATTCCTGACTTTGATGAGCACAAGAAAAACACTTCTCCTGCTGCCTATTTAACATGAACATTTCCACTCTAGTTTTGAGCATCAGACCAAACCAGGTATTTATTCTTCCCTGTTCACCTTAAAATTATCTAACAACAAAGCTGATTTTCATTTGCTATCATAAGGGGGAGAACTCGAGAAAATAATAGTGACAGAACCTGTCTAATCTTGCATGATGCATGTACTGGATTAGGTTGTCAGTTATATGGCAGAGGGACCATAAAGCCATGTAGATAAGCTTCTTTCCACCTATACCTATACATAAAGCATTGTACACTCCTATTGCTCTCTAAATACTCCTGATTCTCCAATATGTCAATATATTAATCCCCAGAGCAGGTCTGAATTTTTTTTTCTTGCTCAAAGGCATGGTCAGGTAAAGCAGCAGTATGACTGTAAATAGCTTTTTGTGCAATCAGGTAATTACCAAAGGTTTATATTCATATGTTAGAACAAGTGTAGAAGTCCTGCTGTAGCACAGCAGCTACTCAGGGATATGAAGTGCTGGCTCCCGATGGCAGCTCCCAGCAAGAATCTCTCCAGATCCCTCTGATTATATCAGACAAACCTGTTGCCAAATTTTATACTAATAGAAGATGTGACTCTAAGTGGTGATTTCCCTCCCTTCTGGAGATCCAGTAAGAAATAGTCTGTAAATATTAAAAGATTTGAACTTTACAATTTGCACTGGAGAAATGAACGCCCTATATTGTAGATATTCAGAAATGTCACCCAGGAACAAGAATTCTCTTATCACCAAGCTATTGAGCAAAAGAGAATCAATTTCCCTGTGTGTTGATGAAGGTTTGCTCAAAAGCAGCAGGTCATTCTCTCATAATATTTCAGAAGCAGCTGTATGAACAAAATATTAATAATGCCATTCTTTCCTCCTTTTGGTAAAATTTTCATTGCAACAGATGTTCCTGTCAAGACTTGTCTCAGTAATTTCCTTGTTGATTGATCTCCTTCAGTTCAAGCCATTCCAGGCCATTTCTACTTTAATCAGAGGAACAGAAAGCTTTTAAATACATGATGTTTGGTAATAATTCTTTTCACACTTACAGGGAAAGACACCTTTTCAATAAACATACACACTTTGTATCATTTATTTTATTACATTTATTTTAGTAATAACTATTAGCATTTATAGATATGAAAGCAGATATTAGACCTGCTGGGGGGGAGTGTGTCTTATTATTCTTATTTTGTTATGTAAATGAATTATTATTTTTAAAATATTTCATAAAGACATATAGCAACTTATTTATTTCATATTTAACTCTGGAAAATAGGAGCAATAAAAACTGCTCAAGAAACAGATGCATAATTACAGTCCATAAATACAGGAAATCTGTAAGGAATGCTTTGAGACTTAATTGACATTTAACAAGATAACTACAGCAAGTTAATTAGAAATTAGCAACTAAAATAAGAATTAACTCTAAATAATCTTCTCTCTTGCTCCAATATTTCTGCAGCATCTTGTTATATGTCAATGCAATATCTAGATTATTTTTATAACATTTTTAAATAATTCATTTCCTTTCAATAATTCCTATATTATCTGCTCTTTATGTTGTTATACAGGCACTGAGCTGAGCTGCTTAGTAACAGATTATGTCTTGTCCATCTTTTTTAATTTAAAACTAGATTAAGATTGCTTTATTTTGCATTTCATATGAAAAGAATAAGTATCCCAAAAGGACATATGGTACATTAACACAGAATGTTCGCAACCTAACATAAGCTGAAGCTTATGTACTATCTTTTTACAGGGATTATCATGTTGACAGAGATAACTTCATACCTCTACTGAATGTTCTTTGAGGCCATTTTTTATTACATGAACATTCCCAGTCTATATTAATATTCATGCACAAGGTGTGCTCCACATTGCTAATAAAGATTAGGGATGAGGTGAACCTTTACATGGAATGTTTCCCCTGATATATTATTTCTAATATTTCACTAATACAATACTAGCTTTTGACAATGAAGATATTGCTCCTGTCTTTTAGGATCAACTGTTAACAGAAAAGTAACCAGCAGGCAACAAATACATCACAGATTAGCATTTGGTGGAATAGCCATGAAGGCCATGGGGAAAAAAATTGAGATGCTGGGATGTATCTACAGCTACAAAAATCAAAAACATGTAAGCAGTACTTTTCCTTGCAATACTTTAGTGAAAGTTGAACTTTGAAGAAGCATAATAGAAAAAGTATTGATACATTTGAATGCTGGTGCTGGAGAAGACTCTTGAGAATACCATGAATAGTAAAAATAACAAATGCATGGGTCATTGAACAAATCAATCAGTCATTTGAGACAGGCATAAATGACTCAGTCAAATGTTCCTACTTTGGACATATTTTGCAGTGCCTAGTTCTCTGGAGAAAATTCTAATTCTGGGAAAAGAGAAGAGGATGATCATCAGTAAAGTGAATGGTGGCCACAGGTACACCATTGGAAAACCAGAAGGTGTAGACTGGAAACATATTCTTCTGGAGAAAATCAATCTATGTTGATGCTAATAACTGCACTGACATTAATAAAAAGATAAAAAATACAATGTTATTACTAATACTATGACAGTGCCCAGCACTGAGACACACTGCAGATTGTGTGACTTCAGCTAGTGCTATGGGTAATCCCAAAGCCATGTAGCATAAAACAGGTTACACAGCAATAAGTGGAAGATTGATAGGAATCTTTTACTGCAGCACTAGTCAAAGTAATTTGAGACTACCTATGCTGCTTCTCTGAAATAAAATGAGCAATATTCTCACTGCAGCCAAATAACTCCATGAGCCAAATTGTTTTCATGAAGTAAGTCTGTATCATTTTACCACATACACAATGCTGTGGTGGATGAAAAACAAAATGTGAATGAAATAAGTATCTCTAGAGATTTTCTGTCAAATACCTATGGATCAGATCAAGATCCTTCCTTCCTTCCTTCCTTCCTTCCTTCCTTCCTTCCTTCCTTCCTTCCTTCCTTCCTT
>JANHZU010007060.1:33725-48708 GCA_032468055.1 Acrochordus granulatus
GTAACCATGATTAACACACGATATAAAGCAGAAATAGAGCAAACGAACCAGCACTTACTGATCAGCTTCTGGCCTCCACTGCTTCTGTCTGCTGTCTCTTTAAGGAGGCTTTTTTTCTCTCAGCTTTTCCGGTGTGAAGGTGAGGAGAGGAGGGGGCGGGACTTCCTGGAGATTGAATCGGGAGCCTCCGGAGTTCTCTCTCTTGAATGCCTTTTGCTTAATTTATGCTGTTTACGCAGCAAGAGAGGAGAGCTCCGTTGTGAGGCTTCCCACGTGAGCTGATCGCGCGGTGCTCATTGCGATCAGGAATGTAGGCAGAATGCATGCTCGTGCACTGACGCCCATATGGCAATGGAGTAAACTCCGTGAGAGGAGAGTTGGTAGAATGCACACGTGCACCGGGTTGCTGTCTGCAACAATGGAGTAAAGCACGAGCTAAGAGTTGGCAGAACTCTCACGTGGAGTTGCCTGAATGGGTAATACAGAGCACTCTTACTGATGACGTGCAAGGTTTGGCATGAAGTTTCCTTGTCTCGTGAGTCACAGCTTGTCTAGAGGAATATTTTTTGATTAAATTTTTTGCTCATTCTGCAAGTTTCTCGTCCTGCGAGTTACTCGTCTTGTGAGATACCACTGTATATGACTATGGAAGCATCTTCAGATAGTATTGGCTCCCTCAACTGTGAATCAGAGATGAGCATCAGCCCCTAGAGTGGACCCTGACCGGCAGGGGAAATCTTTATCTTTTTTTTACTTCCAAGATACTTTCCAGGCCGACTTGGTGCTCTGTATGTGTACTCTGTATTAGTACTCATGGCTTTTATGGACAACTGTAAGCCTTTCCAGTAGTCAGATCAGGAAATGGAGTCCACAGACAAACTAGAATTCTGTATTATTGATACAAGTTGTTGCTAAGCCACCTAGAATTGCCTATACAAGAGAAGTGGCATATAAGTTGAATGAATGAATGAATGAATGAATGAATGAATGAATGAATAAGCTATTGAGCTCTTGAAAGTCTAATGTATTCTCTCCTCCCTCTTTTATACAAGTAATTATCAACTTACAACCGTTTAGTGACTATTCACACTCACAACAGCACTAAAAAGTGACTTACAACTAGTTCTCACACTTATGATTGTCATAGTTCCCTATGGCCATGGGATCAAAATTCAGGCATTTAATAATCAGCATGTATTTATGACAGTTTCAGCATCTGTGGGTCTTGTGATTGCCATTGCTGACCTTCCCTGCCAGCTTCCTACAAGCAAAGCCCATGGGAGACACCACGTTTGCTTAACAACCAAGTGATTCATTTAAACTGCAGTGATTTGGTTCACAAACATAGCAAAAAAGGTCATAAAATTGGATATAACTCACTTAACAATAATCTTGCTTAGCAGTGGAAATTGTGATTGTAAGTCGAGAACTATCTGTATGAAAGAGAGTCAAAATGGGGTTAAGTGTAACGAATAACAAAGATGATTTTGATGAGATATACAGAAACTAATCCCTAGACAAGAGGGGCTGGAGCATTTATAAATCCAGAACGTCTAGATAATGTTCAGCAATTGTTTAGAAAGACATCTTCCTAATTCTCTGAACTATAAGAAAAAAGATGAACAGCATACCACGAGTTGCAAGATTCTGTTATTATAACTAATATCAATATAAGTAGTTTTAGACTTCCTGTGGAACTGATTTCATGGTCTGGAAGTTCCAATTAAGTGGAAATTTGTTGGCTTAGATACTATAAACGATAAGGATGCAAATTAAATATATTTTATAAGACTTCATTATTACAAATCTCAAACAGGAATCAATTATTAAAACATAGATATTAATTATGTACAAAAGTTGAACGTAAAGTAGCAAAAATGTATAAACTTTTCTTAATATTAGAAACAGAAGAAAAACAAATTAAAGATTGCATGATAAAATGGGCTGGTAATTTGGGATAATACAAAAATGGATGCTTGGGAGATAATGTGTTAACTGTTTTAAATTCATACTATGTCATAATTTAAGAGAATTTTTAACAAAAGGGTGGATTCTTGGTATCTGACACCACGGAAATTATCAAAAATATACAAAGGTATTTCAAACCAGTGCTGAAAATGTGAAAAGCATGAGGGGATGTTTAATCAGGCATTGTAGATTTTGAATGGATTCATACAATGATGCAAAGGATTTTTAAGATTAATGTTGTGAAGAAACCAGAATTCTTTTTGTTGGGAATTATGGACAAGGAATTAGAAAAGACTCGTAGTAGATTGCTTTTGTATATGGTAACTGCAGCAAGATTATTGTATGCTGAAGAATACTGAAATCTCCACAATGGAGGAATGGATTGTGAATTTACAGAAATGACAAAACTGACCTGTTTGGTCAGAGATGAAATCAACAAAAACTTTTCTGAAAAACTGGGAACCTTATATGGATTTTTTGCTGAAAGAAGAAATGAAACAATAATTTATAAATTTGAAGATGTGGATTAAATGGGGGTTGAAGGAGCTGTATAGTATCTAAGAGGGAGGAGGGATATTAAGATAGTTGAAAATAAGTTCAGAAGTCATTTATATATTGTTTAACTTTGATTTCTTTTTTTCTCTCTTTCATTTCTTACACTTTTTTCTTTTTGTACTGTCTCTGTCCTTTTTTCTTTTGGTTTGTCTTATGTTCTATAAAAATCTTATTTTCTAAAACTTCAATTAAGCTAATTAATTATCTTTAATTAAGCTTTAAAGCTTGATAAACATTTTAATAAGAAACAGGAAAAGAAGTTAAAGGAAAAAAGAGAGTCAGGGGAAAAAATTTGGAGAGCAGAAAAAAAGGGAGGACAAATATAGAAAGAAATAATTTCTAATTTTCTTCAGTGCAGATACATATCAATAAAAAATAAAACACAGACAGAAATTAAAGCACAATAGAATATTGCTTTTATGGTTCTCAACCCACTGCAAATTATGAAACGGATCAGTTTTGAAAGCCTGTAGCTCAGAAGTGTAAGAAATATTCACCCATGACCATTCTTCCAGACTATAGTCCTTTCAGTCCAAAAGTTTAACCATTTTTAATTACAAGCAACCATTACTATATTTCCTAGGAACTGACTCTCCCCTCTTAATGACATGGGAAGCATCCAGTGTGATAGAATATCAAACATTAATAATGACCAGTAACACAATGAGGTCATAGGAAAGCTGGTGGTTGAAGGTAAGAAGTTATTTAATTAAACTGTTAGATTATTTTGAAGACAAGCAGGGCAAACAGCCTGATAAGAAAGTAGATAATGCTTCAATTTTGAGACAATTCAAGCTCTAAATATTTCTTTTTTAAACATGTAACTGATTAGGGGGAGGGTTTAGCTTAAAATGGATTGCTCTATCCATTCCAAATGTGTCTGAGATTGAAACAGTCTGCTTGAAACAGCTTGAAATACTTCCAGTCAAGTGGCAACAGCCTATTTGAACTCAGAAGGAGTATTTAAAAGTTGAAAAGGGAGGTTTTGAGCTTGAAATAGTTCAAATTCAAAGTATTCTTCCCATTTTAAATCCTCACCTCACTGGGGTTTTTTAGAGCCCGAAATCCATTTCGAAAGAGGTTCCAATTTGTTACTTGCAATCTTCAAATATTTTACAGTTCGATTTCAGTTGTGTTGTATCAATTAATCCTGACAAACACAATGAATTGAGTGAAGCACTGTAACAACTCTATGAAAATACTGTTGATGATGTGATCCATTAGTGGCACAAAATGGAGTTATGCAAACTCAAGTAACAGCAATTGGTCTACCAATCTTGCTGAGCACAAAACTATGTACAAATCTAATCAATATATACTACAATAACATAGGTAATGTTCTAAGATCCTGTTTTACTTTCTGCAGTTATTAATCAATAGACAGCATACTACTAGCTATAATTACTGGGATAATGTGAAAGAAGAGAAAAGCCAAAGTGCACAAACTTAGCAACATAACAATCAATCTTTCTTTCTTGAGTCAAAGGCATTTATAATATTATTCATAGAACAATATTAAATATGTATGCAGGCTCAAAGACAATAGATACTTTTTTTCTTTTTCTCATTCTGTCCCTTTTTCATGGAAATTTTATTTACCATGTATATACAATAATTAACATGTTTTCCCCATTAAGAAATACCCAACACAATAGATAATAAAAAGCTGATGATACAGTCTGTAACCATCAATTTCCTAAATGAATAATACATTCCATTCAATAGTATTTTCCTATCTTTTAGCAAAAAAAATTCAAATACTTGCAGAGATTTTTTTAAAACAACAATAAAAACTCTTCTGAGAAATTAAAATAATTGCATGCCATTGTTTTGTCTTAATTTATTCCAGGAGAAGGAAAAATCAGACCATATTCAACACCATTAAAAATATATTGCTGAAGCATCAATTTGAATTGCTGAAAAATAATACTAAAATGAACAAATAACATTTGTATTGCTTTAGCATAGAACTGAAACGCTATCAAAAAAAGCTATCCAGAGTTATAAAGAATTTTTAATATTATTTTTTACCTAATACCAACGTTAAACAAGAAGCAAAATTTGAAAATCTTAAAAGCTAATTCTTTTATCAGTGTTAGTGAAAATGGTTAATAATTCCTAGCTGTATTTCTCAATAAGCAAGGAAACTAAGAAATTTAAAATGAGGCTTGACAAAAAGCACTAACAATGGAAAAAATGATGAAAATGTCATTAGAATCATGTTGATGTAATTGCAAACCAGGCTAATACCTCTAGATGTTGGCCCTTTCTGGATCCTTTGACTCAGCTTTCTACAACCTGGTCTCTTTTGGATACAGTGAATTTCAATCTCCCATAATCACAATCTTTGGCTGTGTTGCCTAGGATGATAGTACTCCTACTAAATTGCGTAACAGTACACATGACAGCTGAAATTACTAATTTATAACCTCATCAAATAAATAGCAAATCCCACTTCAATCACAAGATTTTTTTAATGCTGACATGTGTTGGCTTTTCTCCTTTCCAATAATTCCACCCTATACCCTATTCATTAAATGTATAATTGGGATTATAAACTGTTTGCAACCATGTAGTATTGAATTTGCATTTGGATTTCCTTCATATCTCTTAAATGTATATCTCCTGCTTTCAGTTCTCTTCCTTTTTGCTTGCTGGTTCTGGTTACTGTGCTCATTCATTCTCTGATTTTAAATAACATTTTATCATTTTAATTAAAAGATCTGCTTCATAATTGCACCTCAATTATCAGCACTTGGAAAAATGAATAAAGCATGCAGCTTTTACATTTATACCTATAATGATCCATTTTAGAAGTGTCTTGGGGGAAGTTTTTACTATAAGTTAATTTAAAATGACACCTTGTCAATTGTCATCTTACCATTAATTAAGGTATTGCACTACCAAAATGGAGAACTACCAAAAGGGGTATACTCTTATTCATCTTCTACAATTGGGTAAAAGGTTTTTTCATAAAGCAATGGTAGGATTAAACTTCTCCCTTTCAATGACTGAGAACAAAGTATTTTGTCTTAGATGACTAGGTTGGCAACAATTTCTACTGATTTATGATGTTATAAGGAAAATTAAAGCATTTATTGCTCATGAATTGCCTGGGCATGAGCCATTTTTTCTTTGAGTCAGACTATTCCTATTATAGATACTAGATTTCTAAGAATGTAAAAACTGTGTATCTGTACAATATTACTCTGTAAATTGACATATATGAAACTGGTCTGTTACAATTTTACTAGTCATTAACTGATTTTCAATGTTTATTTCTAAGCCTTTAATTTGTATTTATTATTTACTTAACTATCAATTTTGCTCTTAATTTAGCTTTTGTATCTCAGTTATATCTGTGCCATTACTTCTTTGGGTGAAGCGCTCTCTGAACCCAAGGAAGAAGGAATTGTGAAAATATCAGGGACTTGTCCAGGCACTTGGCCAGAGTCAAAACTGTTTTCAAGGAACATATTTACATTTTTTAAAAGGCAGCTGTAACCTTGCTGCACAACTCTTAGCACTCCTTACCAACTGCAGTGTTGGCAGTTACAGTATTGCAGAATCTATGAACTATAGCTTCTCTGCCTCCTAGCCAAATACTAATGTATAATAAAAGAAAAGATTCCATTGAGCTGAGCTCAATTCTTGGTGAATCCACATTTATAATAGGGGTTTTTGGCAGCAATATGTTGTTATTTGCTATTGCCTATTTTCAGGGTGTTCTCTCAACTTTTCAGTTTAGTCTACTGATCTGTAATTTTCCAATAGTATTCTATTCATGCATTAACCCATTCTGACCCTGTTTAGCTTTTTTCTTACATGTTTTGCATGTGTGTGTATGTGTGTGTGTATGTGTGTATATGTATGTGTGTAAACTACTATAAATAAGTAAAATATAATAATAAAATCTAATACAAAGTGGACTTAAAGAAGAGAATAGAGAGAAAAAGGAAAAAGTACAAGGAAAAAAGAGAAAGTAGAATAAAATAAAAAGTAATCGAAAAAATAGAGAGGTGACTTCCAACCTTCAAATATAAATAAATTTAGTAATTTTTCATACTCTCAAAAGTTCTAAACATTTATCTCTTCATCCCATATCCCTTCTCTTATCTATAAATAAAATTAGCTTTTTTTGAGGTAATTGCTACCACTTGCTAAAATGTGCAACAAATGTCAAACATAAACTTCTTCAGCTAACATCCTCCCTTTCTTTTACTTTAGGAAGCACATCTTTAGGAAAGATTGACTGGAGATAAAATGGGATTTAAAATCTAGAATATTTGCAGGACTACAACAGAATATAATACAGAAGATGAGAATTTAGAAATAGTCTTGTTAACCTAGAAAAAAGTAGTTGTCTTTATTTGTCCAGATCATCGCACAGGGTGGACATGCTCTATGTTCCTTCTCTGAAGGAATGCCACCTAATGGGTTCTAGAGTTTGCTAAGCATGTCTTTTGGAATGAGCTCTGCCCTACCCACTATCATCACCACTATCACCACCTAAGATTAAGATGGTTTTGATTCTATTAGTCTTCTGCAGAGGTATGGCTTTTCTCCTGAATTCAAGATAGAAGAAGAAGAGATTCATGAACTGTCTGTTATGAAACTCTGAGCTATTGTTGCCAGACTTGATTATGTATTCATTATATGTTGATTTTGGTTGCTTGTTTTGGTTTAGCATAGTTCATCGTTGATTTTGGTTGCTTGTTTTGATTTAGCGTAGTTCATTCCTCCCCCACCTTTTGTATTATTGTATGCTACTCAGAGGCAAGAATTATGTGAGGGGCAGTTTTACAAATCTTTAAAAAATAAATAAGGACCATGCTTTTTGATCTTGGTTGTTCAAGTTACCTTGAGAAATTTGTACTATAAACACAGAAATAACATCTTTGTTTATCACAGAGGGAACTATATCAAATATCAATATTGATTTCACTTGAGGTAAATAATAAGAGAGTGAACAGAATGAGGTCACCAGATTAATTTGTTCTTAAACTCTGGTATTTCTTTTTCAAGAGCAAGAAATTCTACATGGGCTTGTTTAGCATTTTCTCAGGTTTGTTCACTGTTTTCATTGAAAGGAAATACCTCTCCTTAATCAGATGTTTTAATTATGTAATGGCACAAGAATTACTTGTTTTATTATTCATCAATAGACATAAGCAACAAAGAATTAAAATATTTTCACACCTGCTGTCTGATGTGAAAGTTGTCTGATATGTGATATGAAAAATACAGTTTATGGATAGAATTATAAAATATAACAAAACCAACTATATTTAAGAAGAGGACATTTTAAGCTTCCAAAACAAATCAACATGCAATTTTGCATTAATACTTGAAAATTTAACTCATTCTTTGGGATCAAATTATAAAAAGAGAGAAATATTTCCTAAATTCTGTATTTATTTGTTTCTTAACCCAAAGGCCATGATCAAAGTTGTAATTATAAAGTACAGAAAGATTGTTATATTCAAAAAAAAAGTCTATATATCTACTTATTAGTATTTATAAATAGCTCAGTGAGAAATTCTGGAATGGTGCTTAAAATATGTTTCTGATTAAGCCTACAATATGAATATTAGCTATTGCTTCTCATGCCCTGACTGATGAGAAATCCAGCATTGCTTCTCATCTTGCTACATTTGAACAAAAGAGTGTTCAGTACAACCTATGGTGGCTATTGTAATCATATTATTTACAAATATTCAGTGTGATGCTTTTAAATTGGTAGCATAATGAGGTGCAGTGGTGCAGTGGATTAGTGCCGCCGGATATGTCGTCCAGAAATGGCCAGCACTCTGGCAGGTTCAATCTGCAAGTTCCACATGATAGGTGAGCTCCTGTCACTTGCCTCAGCTCCTGCCTACCCAGCAGTTTGAAAGCACATGAAAATGCAAGTAGATTAATGGGGACCTCATTCGGAGGGAAAAATTGCTGGTCTGCAAATTGATGGAAGAGCGACTCAGAATGACGGAACACCAAAGTCAGCGCAAAAAACTCGCCCATCCCAGGGGCGGAGCAGGAGTCTCAGAGGACGTCCCGGAAATGAACATGGCCAGCCAGCTGAGGGGGGCAGAGTAAAATAAAGAAAAAAAAAGTATAATCACTAACCTATGTAAGCCGCCAAGAGTCTTCGGAAATTGGCGGCATAGAAATATGATCAATAAATAAATAAACTCCATGGTCTTTATCATGGTCCTTTTTCACCCGGGCGACAACCAAGCCAGTATGGACTTTTGTCCATTACTTCTCATGTTTTTCTGGGAGGGAGACACTCTTTGTCTGGCTCCTCTGATCAGATCTGTCCAGTATAGTTGAACCACTGGTATAGCTCTCATCTTCTTCAAGCCTCTCAATCACAGCAAAGTGGTGCCTCACTGGGGGGGATTCAAAAGATGACTACAAGTGAAATGAGGATATTCCCTTTTTATTTCCTTCCTTGGTTGTCTTCCATGTCTCTGATTGGAAGCTTTCCCTGTTTGTAAAGGGCAATTCAGGTTAGTTTCCTGGGAACTGGGAGTGCTAAATCATGCAGGGATTCCCCTTGATTCGAGCAGATTCCCACTGCAAACATTTGCCTCCATTTTGCAGAACTGCTGCGCTCTGCCCCACTTTCCCTCATTACATGAATAATTTGAATGCCTGAATGAAAAACATGTACATCAATTCAGCTGCAGATTACATTTGTGAATCTTTGTTTGTCAGATTGCAAAAGCTAGTGATAAAGCTTTGGTTTCAGTGCTTGTTTCAAATGCTCTTTCTAAAAAGCAGGCTTTTTATATGCATAAATATTCTAAATATCCACATTAAATTATTCATTCAAGGTGTGAATTTGTTTGTTTTCTCACAAAACTGCCTTTAACCCATGTGCTTGTCCTTTACAAGAGAACAAAAATATGCATCTTGAGTGCCAGATTCCTGACAAATTTGTATGATTGAGAATGATGAATCATTTAGAAAGCATTCACAACTTTATGTAATGTACACAGTGGATGAGTCATTTGGATTATACTAAAGATTCAAAACATTTCTAGACTGAGATAAACCATCTAATTTAGTGTATTGACCAAGAGTAGATCTCCAAAATCTTCTACAAAATAAGCCCTCACAGCCAACTTATGTCTAATTCCATGAGAGAAGATTGCAAGCATCACAACAAACAAGATTGATGGATGTGAACAGAATAAATATACAGAAGGCTCCTATTCTTTTTAACAGTCCATTGTGCTACTCCTGGTGTGCACCAGCAAAGTGCAAAAGATGAAAACAGATCATGGGAGCAATGCAGAAAGAATCCTCAGATATCCAGGTAATAAAACAAATCTGGAAGCTTGCAAATCTTCTCAACTTCAATTTTTGATGGTAAGTTAAGCTTTCAATTTCATTCCAAAGTCTTTATCAAAACTAATTAAAAACAGGAGAAAGAAGGGAGTCCATCGATGCAAACTAGACTTAACACCATCCCCCATTGCTCTTCATTGCAATCAGCTCCAATCCAGGAGAAAGAGGAAGGGGCAAGGTAAAACCATCAAAGGCTCATGTAATCTTAAAGGAGCAGGTAGACTCACCATTCTTCTACAGCAAACCATTGCAAAATGTTGGAAACAGTGCAGGTCATGGGAGCCTTCCTTGCAAAGAGTTCTGTGTCTGCCGTGAGAAAATCTGAGCTGAATAAAATTAATAATGCATTTCTTTTAAAAATGCATCAGAAGGTCATTGTGTTCTTAGAAGGAAGGAATGATGACTGTAATTCCACCTTATGCCATCTACAATTCAAAGTCTGAGTGGAATTAAGCTGCAGATTATTTCTGGATAGAAGCTCATTAGAGTGCGGGGTGGGCAACTTTATTCATGGCCAAGAACAAAAATTAATATTTGGGGGAGTTGGAGACTATCAAGAAGGTAGGTGGATTGGGAGGGTAAGTTTTTGAAGGTTTATTTGTTATTTTTTAAGCATAGTGTCTGTTTTAATGCCTACATTTCAACTTCCTTCCGCTTCTCAATTTATAATGGTGGGAAACTTCTCTTATTTTTCAGCAACTATTTCTGGAGGGGTCCCTGAGATCCCAAAAAGGAGATTTAAAGGGTGTGCACCCAGCTGCTGGTTTTTGTGCAGCTATTTTTGCCTAATCTTTTCATAAGAATGTTAAAAAAAACCTACAAGAAGCCATGGAAAACCAAAGACCAGTTAAAAGTGGAAGATGATGTCAGCTAGTCTTGTTATAAACTTTCTTGAATGACCCAAAGCGATATAACAAAATATATCTAGAATTATTGACAAAGAATATCTGTTAATAAGAGAAAACACTATTTAGAAACAGTTTCTTATAAATTACTAGCTAGTTCTCCCTCAAAAAAAAAAACAACTGGCCAGAGAACATTTTTTAAATTCACATGCCTACCTGTAATCATTTTATGGTCTGATACTTAAAGATTACCTATATGCCTGTATGTACAACCCTATGATACAATCTGCTTCATTTCCATCACTCCTTTTGGTTGCAGATCATATTATGATTTACTACTTAAATTAGCCTTTTGCAATTAGGTACTCTCCAGATGTGTGGATTTCACACATCTGCATGGCTTGGAGAAAGCTGATTTAAAAGCCTTTCTTTCTTAAAGGATCAGGTCATAATAACAATGTCTGGTTTAAATAACGGTTGGCACGTCTGCCTAAGGAATCTGGTTAAGAGAAAGCTGTTCACCCCAATTTACCCTTGGTTAAAAGCCAACAGTGGAAAATTTTGTCTAGTGACAGAAATATATTTGTTAACAAGGAATGGAAAAAAACAATAAAGAAAAATAACCCCATATAATAATTATACTTCTATTCACTTTTATATATATTAACTATGTCTGCTCTACAAATTGTTATGCAATGTGGCTTCCAAGTCATTATAACATAAAAAACTAAGATTTCATAGCATCACTGATGTTTGCTTGCATGCTAAGGAACAGAGTTTCAGGGGTTCTTTAATGGTAAAACCCAAGAATATATATCAACAAATTAAACTCTTAACTGAATCGGTTGACAATGACCACACTGAAAATGTTTGCATCAATTATATTAAATAATTATTTTAAAAAGGCAGTGAATAGATGATGGAGTAAATTATAATATATCCAGAAAACATTAGTGTAGTCTATTTCCATTACAATGTAACCAGCTGAATTTTACGTTCTAAAATAAGCATCTACAGCAAATAGGTCTTCCCACCTCTATGCCTTTCCTCACATCCTATGTTCTTTTTCAACATATGTTAAAATCTCAAGGAAGATTACTAACTAGGGTCAAATAGATTAATTTAAACCAAGTTGAACCATTCCAGCCTTATTTCTTCACTTCCTCTCCAAACTGTACTCACACATTGTGGAAATGGATGCTTCAAAAATCCAGATGACCATTTTTTTGTTTGTGTTTTAGTCTTTAAGTTGTATCCAACTCTTTGTGACCCCATGGACCATAACACGCCAGGCCTCCCTGTCCTGCACTACCTCCTGGAGTCTGTCCAAACTCATGCTCGCTGCATAAATTACATTATATTCAACTATTTCATCCTCTGACATCCCCTTCTTTTTCCTTCAATCCTTCCAAGCATCATGGTCTTTTCCAATGAGTACTCTCTTTGCATTATGTGACCAAAGTATTGGAGCTTCAGCTTCATTATCTGTCCTTCCAGTGAACAGTCAGGGTTGATTTCCTGACTGGTTTGATCTCCTTGCAGTCCAAGAGACCCTCATACAAGTTTCTCAGGAGACAGGTAAGGTGGTCTGGTACTTCATCTCTTTTAAGAATTTGCCAGTTTATTGTGATCCACATAATCAAAGGCTTTAGCATAGTCAATGAAGCAGAAGTAGATTTTTTTCTGGAGCTCACTTGCTTTCTCCATGATCCAGCGAATGTTGGCAATTTGATCACTACTTCCTTTGCCTCTTCGAAACCCAGCTTGTACATCTGGTAGTTCTTGGTTCACATTCTGCTGAAGCCTAGCTTGTAGTATTTTGAACATATCCTTGCTAGCATGTGAAATGAGCACAACTGTACAGTAATAAACTGACATTTTCCAGTCCTGTGGCCAATGTTGAATTTTCCAAATTTGCTGGAATATTGAGTGCAGCACTTTAACAGCATCATCTTTTAGGATTTTAAATAGTTCAGTTGGAATACCTTCACCTCCACTAGCTTCGTTGTTAGAAATGTTTCCTAAGGCCCACTTGACTTCACACTCCAGGATGTCTGGCTCTAGGCCAGTGAGTACACCATGTTAGTTATCTTACCACCTTTTCTTAATCTTTTCTGCTTCTGTTAGGTCCCTATAACTTTTGTCCTTTATCATGCCCATTTTTGAACAAAATGTTCCCTTGATATTTCTGATTTTCTTGAAGAGATCTCTAGTCTGTCCCAGTCTATTGTGTTTCTCTATTTCTTTGCATTGTTCATTTAAGAAGGCTGTCTTATCTCTCCTTGCCATTCTCTGGAAATCTGAATTCAGTTTGGTATATCTTTCCCTTTCTCTCTTGCCTTTCACCTTCCTTCTTTCTTCAGCTATTTGTAAAGCCTCCTCAAACAGCCACTGTGCTTTCTTGCCTTTATGTTTCTTTAGAATGGTTTTAGTGGCGAAAACTATGAAATGCTATGCACCTGTACAATGCTATGCACCTCTGTCCATAGTTCTCCAGGCACTCTGTCTAGTAGTAACAGCTTAAATCTATCCATCATCTCCACTATATTTTATTTATCAAATGTGTATACAACCAAACTCAGAAAATGAGTCTCAGCAGCTCACAATAAAATATATTAAAAACCATAAATATGAATATTAAAATGAATTTTAAATAACTAATTTAAATAAATAATTTAAATAAAATTAGCCAGGCAGTAAGGGAGGAGTGGGGTATACAAGGGGAGATGTGACTAGCATAGTCTACTAACCTCCTCCATGATGACATACCCCCCTTGAGGTCCCAAAACATAAGGAATATAATTGAGGTAATACCTGAATGGCCTAATGGTTTTCTTTACTTTCTTCAATTTAAGCCTAAATTTTGCAATAAGAAGCTCATGATTTGAGCCACAATCAGCTCCAGGTCTTGTTTTGACTGACTGTATACAGCTTCTCCATCATTGGCTGCAAAGAATATAATCAATCTGATTTTGGTATTGACCATCTGGCGATGTCCAAGTCTAGAGTCGCCTCTTGAGTTGTTGGAAAAGAGTGTTTGCTATGACCAGCGGGTTCTCATGACAAAACTCTGTTTGCCTTTGCCCTGCTTCATTTTGTACTCCAAGGCCAAACTTGCCTGTTACTCTGGTTATCTTTTGACTTCCTACTTTAGCATTCCAATCCCCTATGATGAAAAGGCCATCTTTTTTGTGTGTGACTTTTAGAAGGGTGTTGTAGGTCTTCATAGAACCAGTCAACTTCAGCCTCTTCGGCATCAGTGGTTGGGGCATAGACTTGGATTACTGTGATGTTGGTTTGCCTTGGATTCAAACTGACATCATTCTGTCATTTTTGAGATTATACCCCAGTACTGCTTTTCTCACTCTTTTATTACGATTGCTACTCCATTTCTTCTAAGAGATTCTTACACACAGTAGTATAGTGGTCATCTGAATTACAATCACTCATTCCCATCCATGTTAGTGCATTGATTCCCAAAATCTCGATGTTCAATCTTGCCATTTCATTTTTAACCACATCCATCTTACCTTGATTCACAGATCTTATATTTTAGGTTCCTATGTGATATTGTTCTTTATGGTATTGGTCTTTCCTTTTACCTCCAGACACATATCCTTTCGGCTTTTTTTTTACTCTTTCTGGAGCAATTTGTAATTGCTCTTCATTCTTCCTCAGTAGCATATTGGATATCTTCCGACCTTAGGAGCTCATCTTCCAGTGTCGTATCTTTTAGTTTTTTGTAACAGTCATGTGTTTTTGTTTTACTGAATTTTGTTATGATGTTGGAAAAGATGGCAATTGACTGGCTCTTCCAGAAGGCTTTTGGGATTGACAGTGCATTGTTGACACCAAATAGTTTTATTGCTTATTGTATTTATAGTTATTACAACTGTATGTTTTATTAGTAGTACCTGTACACTCTCTTAAATCTATCTGGATTGAAGGAGTAAATAAACTACATGAACAAAAAAATAAGTATACCAATACAGTACTTACATCTGTCAGACTGAACATTTCATGTTTGTGATGTAACTAGGTATCTCTGAGGAACAAAGGCTGGAATAGAATGATGTAACTTTGGTCATAACATGTGTATTAATCTGTGTTAAAGAGATACTTACGTTGTAACCATAAACCCAATACTCAATGTTACTTCCTAGAAGGTTGTATGTTGTTCAGTCACGCAGTCGTGTCCGACTCTTCGCGACCCCATGGACTACATTACGCCAGGCCCCCCTGTCTTGCACTGCCTCCCGGAG
>JANHZU010007061.1:35673-46216 GCA_032468055.1 Acrochordus granulatus
AGTCTTCTCTAATGAGTCCTCCCTGCGCATTATGTGGCCAAAGTACTTGAGCTTCAACTTCAATATCTGTCCCTCCACAGGTTTGATTTGCTGTATGATCCACACAATCAAAGGCTTTAGTGTAGTCAATGTAGAAGAAGTAGATTTTTTTTGGAATTCCCTCGCTTTTTCCATGATCCAGTGATTGTTGGCAATTTGATTCTTCCCTGAGTGAGTCAGATACAGTATCATAGTTTCCAGAGACTATTCAAAAGCTCCAGAAGCTGTGACACTTGTATCTCCATCCTAAATACTTTGGAAAGTCTACTTAAGGTTGGATTTCAAACTTGACTGAGGAAAAGCAGCCCCAGTAAGAATGTTTGGCACTTCTAAGACTTTAATTCTTTCAACAGGCTGAGTTGAGTCCATCATAATGGACTCAACCATTGCATAACTTGTTGCAGTAGCCTTCTGAGTTCTATACATGTACTAAGATTGCAATCCATTCAGTATATTCAGCAGTCCTTACATTGTTATATTAATTCAAAATGTTTTAGTCAAGCAATCATTGTGACACAATCACTGTGCAGATGACCATTTTATTTTAGAAGCAATATAGACTTCCTTGGATCGTACAATACTGTATTTTATTTTGGTGAAGTATTTTGAGTTGAAAGTGATAAAGCATCACTTAATCTAAGTTTATGTTTTGGAGAGCCAGGTTTGACCTATATGACTCATGCTGTTTGGCAATAATGTAAGTTATTTTGAAAGCAGCAGGTTGGGAAAGACTGGTTTGATAGGAATGAATGGGATTATTCTGCAACTGAATATTCTGTTTTAACCTTATTAGAAAGGTAGAAAGATGAAATCTCAAGGGTAGAAGAGATGGGCAGGAACCCGCATAGGTTTTGGATGCAGTGGTTCAACTGTAGCTACTTCTTAGGGCAAAAGTTCTGGAGCTCCTATGATTATATATAGAATGATAAGGATCAGGCAAAATCTCCTAATCTGCATTTAAAATCAATACCTGTGCTGATGGGTGTGGCAGGAACTATTGGGTTCATATTGCTTGCTGCAGTACTACTTTCACAGACAACAAAAAATATTAGTATATACAGATGACTAAAAGCATTTTAATGTACAACTATTTTTCTAAAAGACCATAGTATACACTCTGCAAAGATCTCTGGGATATCATTTTGTCAAGGGTCTAAAATTATCTTGGTGCTCTACAGTTTGGACTACAATTCCCAGAATCTTTTATCAGTTGCCACCTTGATTGATGAGGGTGATGAAGGTTGAAATTCACAATGTCTAGCAGGCTGCAGTCAAAAAGCTCACAGCATTTCATATTTTGATTTGATTGATGGTTGCTATAGAGGTCATAAAACAAATTGAATGGTGGAACCTTGGCTCCATTTATAGCCCATCTGTCTCTCCTATGTGAGCCAGTCCCCTTTAGAGCATACAGGATATATGAGATCTGTGTCAACTGCACTAGAAGTTTGGATACAGTTAGTGCCATGTCAAAAAATCTTTATTCTTTATTATTCCTCTAGATGCAATAATTGCTGATGGAAAAGCAGCTGAAATATTTCAACAAATTTTTATCAGATGAAGTAGGTTTCTGGCACTTTGCTTAGTTATGATGGGTGTATATATGAGATATCTCATACATATCTCAACTTTGGCAGCTTGAAGATGTGTGGACTTCAACTCCTAGAATTCCATAGACAGCCAAGGAAGGTATCATAATGAAACACTTACTTTGATAGAGATTTTTTGGATCAGGAAGCAAGGGGAACCAGAGAGCTTGTAGAATGATGGGAGATTTATTATTATCATTATTATTTTTAAACTACTTTATAATGCCTTTCTAAATAAAACTATCCCATGGTAGCTTGCAGTATCATAATATTGCAATTCAAATGTTAAGTTTATAAATGAAAACCTTCAACTGGAATATATGTGTGCAACCAAATTAATGACATTCTTTGGCAGAATAGTTTAAAGTTTATATACATGCACACATCATGAACCTAAAATAGTGACATTGGCCATTTTGCAACATTAGAGTAAACTCATAAAAAAGTACTGAAAGTATCTAAGAATGAGATAGAGACACTTTTTTCCCAAGAGACGATAGTATTTGATAGATTGGGCAACATAAACTTAACTGCTCACCATGGTGTAGAAACAAAGAAGAGCAGAATATCTTTCTAAATGTGAATTTCAACCAGAAGGGAGGAGAATTCAGAAATCTTTTGATTAGATCTTGAAATGTGAATTTAGACAGTACAACAATTCTTTGGAGACAGGAAAATGTTTATTTCTAGTGTGAGTACTTATCAGGGCCTATTTGAATCTAGATTGGATCTTAGCAAATTTTAATCTTATCACTTGAAGAACCATTCTAACATCAAGAATGATTAAGAATTAATCATTCTAACATGATGTAGTTTATCAACAAATTTGTAATTCAACTGCATCAAGATCCTTTTGGTTTTTGTTACTTTCAGGGAATTGCAAAATAGGAAGCCTTTCAACACTATTGTAATGTTTATGGAGGCATCTGACCTTGTCTGGGATTGGAAGCTTAGCAGGGTTGCTCCTTACCTCCACTTGGATGAAAAACTGTCAGAATACCAGGGCTATAGGCAATATTAGAACCATAAAAAGAAGGCACAGAAAAAAAGCAACGGCAGATCAATTGCCATTATGTTGTGAAGACGACTGCTTTGATATTCCATGAAGTCATTCACCATCAAGCTCAATTCAAAAGACCAATTGCCTCTATACATGCTTTCCATACAAAAAATCTAGCATTCAGGGTCACGTTTAATAAGACCTAAAATTGGAGGGATCAATAGCAGCCTGAGGCGAGATAGACAAATACTGTATTCTATCCTAATGCAAAGGAGCTTTAGGGATTTCCATTTCTTGAACTCAAAATTAGAGCAGGGATCCAAAAACTCTACCACAGAGCTTGTTGAGAGGGAATGTGATTTTTTTTAATGCTGGTGGATTCATAGCATGATTGGTGCTAGTTGGAAAGAAGTACAGTTAACATTTGTCCTTTTTTTTCAGAAGGAACTGATTGTGGAGGGTAGATGAGCTGCAGTTTTCGGAGTAGATATGATCCTTATGACAGTCTGTTCAATATCCTGCTAGACTTAAAAATTATGTACAAGTGGAGGTTGCCATACTTAAAAGACTGAGGTCTTTACAGGTTGGAGACCTGTTCCAAGTTGCTTCCTAGAATGTCCATATGACTAGGATGTCCTGAAAAGAAGCCTCTCGGGTTTAAAGAGTTCAGAACTATTGTAAACGTGCTGAGCTTTTTTAAAAAATGAAGGAAAATGAAAGAGACCTAAGTCATCTCATCCATTTTAGTATATGGCCCCATCTGCCTTTGGACCAAACCTGATTAATTTTTCTGTTCGCTTTTAAATGATCTCCCAAATTAAACAGCACAAGTCTGCTTTGAGTTGCTCCTCTCTACCTAAATGCAACACATACTGAGATAAATCAATATATCCATTTTCTCTTCTAAAGGTCAAAGTGGTATGTTTGTCCTCTGAGGATCAGGAACTGGATACCAGTTTTACTATTAAGCCTGGTCTTTGTCTTTGGAGTTGAAGCTGGCCTCTCACCATGTCAACTGAAGCAGAAACAGCCAGTGTCAACAGTCAGCAGCCAACTGTCCAGCAGCAAACTTCACTCAAACCACAGCCTTCCAAAAAAGAAAAAAAGAAAGGTAAGGTGTAAAAGTGAATCAGAAGACAGATCATTTCTGAAATAGACAGAAAAGACTTGGGAAAACAAGCAGAGCCTGGTGCAGATCAAAGTAGGATGGAAGACCTTGTTTCAGTACTGTTTAAATCAGATTGCACTCATCATTTGGTGCTTGGAATTCTAAAACTGTTAAAATATACTTCTGTGATGAATAAAAGGGGCATCACTATGGGTAGATAGCAATTGGGAAGGCACATGGTAGGAGGAATTGTTGCAGGAGGTACTTACAATAGGAGAAAGTATATGAAAATTACAGGTTCGTGCCAAATATATTTTAAACATTTGTAAAGTGATGGCAGAACAGAGAAAATATGCTTTGGAAAATGCAATAGTAAAATGAATAGATTTGGTGGGTTCAGTAGTCCTGTAGCAGCAATCTTGCCATGTACAAGTATGAAAACCTAAGGTACGATATTCAGTCTCTTGAGTATCCATCTATCCTTTTTATTTTGTGTTATTCTGAATCAAAACAAATAAGTTGGAATATTGCATTAGTCTGCCATCTTATGGCCTAGCCATATACAGCAGAATTATTTCTGTTTGTAAAGCGGGCAGTCAATCTTTGCTCTTCTAACTTTTATGTATATGTAATCTTCTGTTCAAAGAATTGGCCCTTTGTGTTCCTCTATTTACAATTATAGCTCAAATACATTTATGGCTAGTGCAAGAGGAAACAGTTGTTATATGCTGAATATCTCCACATTTCATCCAGTAGAAGACCTAGTAACTGATTAAATACACGGATGTGGGCACTGGCTGTTATAAAATGCCTACTGTACTCTGTTATCTGTAGCCACAGCAAGAGTGCAGATGGATTTACATGAATTAAACTGGCTTTTCAGGATTGGAAAAGACAGAGGAATTCCTCTGGGCCAGATTTCAAGGTGATGGGGTAAAGTACAAGGCCAAATTGATTGGTATTGATGATGTTCCAGAAGCAAGGGGAGACAAAATGAGCCAAGATTCAATGATGAAATTAAAGGTAAGTTTGAATCATGTCATGCAAATTTAAGCCATATCAGATGTATAAATATATCAGATATATGGATAAGGCTTTTTACACAAGAAGAGCATCTCTAGCATGGAAGGTGATGGACTGTGGGGTCCTTAGTGTTCCCTGAACTTAGTTATTTACTTGCAGACATTCCATTACCCAACTGGGTAACATCTTCAGTGCTATGATAATGATGATGGATTGTTGACACTGGACAAGATGTGCTTGCAAATCTAGATTTACCAGAATTTTTGGAATAATTCATTATTGCATACTGACATAGATTTAATTTGGAGATGGACCGAATGTCATGTTTGTGAATTTTATAAACAAGTGTTTGAAGAAGAGAAAAATATCTAGAATTTGCACAAGAGAAAAAATAAGATTGAAACATTGCTAGAACAATGAATGTTCTCCGGCTTGTATAAATTGTATTTAGCTTTCTTAGTGGTCACTTTTTCCATGAGAAAACTTTATTAACTAGGGCAGGGGAGTAAGATTCAAGACTTGTATATTTGTTGATGTAATGCAAATAATGTGGATAAATCTTCATATTTTAAGAAGTGAAAGTTCATTATGCTGTATCCTAATTTGATAGGACTGCAAAAATCAAGGATTGTTTTGGATCCAGCCAATCAAGGCAGGCAAATTTGTAACTGGCAGCATTTTTCTTTAGATAAAAGTACAAAAAGGCTCTAAAATAGGTTTTACATGCTCTTTTAAGAAAAGAACATCAAAGTAAATCAGGATGATTTGAATAATGAAATGATTTTTATTTTTTGAGTCATATAGTATTCATGCTGGCTTTTGATTAACAGGGCATGGCAGTTGCAGCCCGCTCCCAAGGACAGCACAAGCAGAAAATATGGGTGAACATCTCTCTTGCTGGAATCAAAATCATGGATGAAAAGACTGGGGTGAGTTTTGGAGCCGAACTATCTTCAACAGGGAAGTCTGATTAAGTTTAGATATCAACTTGCTACTGAAACAAGAAAATGCTAGTGTCCTAAACCCTAAATCTTTAATACACACAAACAGAGTTGCTGGAGTTGCTTCAGTAAAATGAAATAGCCATGTTAGATTAAAGGGAAGCTAATTATGCATCTGGGTTAAGTGTACCTTGTGCTTACCTAAAAATTATGTACCATCTAAATTGGTGAGAAAGGTAGCAGCATTCCATGTGCCTCAGTGTATAGTCATGTCAGCCACGTGACCATGGAAGCATCTTTGGGCAATGCTGGCTCTATGGGTCTGAAACAGAGATGAGCACCGCACCCGCACCTCCAGAGTCAGACACGACTGGCAGGGGAAACCTTTACCTTCAACTCTTGCTGCATTTTAGAATCATTACATAAAACTGTGCTAACTGTGATTTGTAAATTACAAATGAGAAAGTAACATTGATGCTCAGCTCTTGTTAGGTGAAAGCTCTTGAATCTTACTCCCCTGCCCCAGTTAATAAAGGATAAGATGTGATATAACATCTTCAATCACCATCTGACTTCTTGTCTATATTCCTCGTTCTGAACTGAAACGTAACACTTCTCTTGCATAAAATACTTTTAACCTTTATAAGAATATCTAGAGTTTCTGATGTATACCTATTCAGGAGAACTTATTTTCCTTCATAAATAAGTTCTCCTTTGTGCTGGTAATTCAAACCAAATGTTAAACTGTGATGCAGTTTGTTTGCTTTTTGCCTAGTGTAATGTAGAAACCCAGCCAAATATGCTTTAGTCAGCCAACCAAGATTAAACGGTGATATGTGAATCTACTTACATTGTTCTATCTAACCAGAGTAAAAATTGTTTTAGAACTATTGAACATCAGCTAAAGTGAACAAGAGTGGCAGCATTCCTGATTAGAAAACTTCTTTAAACAATTAAGTGTGACATGCTTAATTAAAATTAAATGAAATAAAGTGTGTCAGATTGCTTGTCTTGAATTCTGATTACTTTGTCAAGGGATTATGCTAGTCAAGGTTATATCTGTCACTTGATCTGATTCTAGGTTATTGAGCATGAGCATCCAGTCAACAAAATCTCTTTTATTGCTCGAGATGTGACTGACAACCGAGCTTTTGGCTATGTCTGTGGGGGAGAAGGGCAGCACCAGTTCTTTGCCATAAAAACGGCACAACAGGTAATAGGATAATAATGCAACAGTAATGGCAAATTGCACAAAATAATGAAGTTGTCTTAGAATGCTAATATTGTGTAGCTCAGAAAAGGATTTAGGGAAAAGTGTGAAGATATTGTCCCTTGCTGCTACTCCCCAAACAACGAAGAGAAATGTGACACTTCCCCCAGCCAAAAAAGATTGTCCACTGTTAGTTAGTTTAAAGTAACTTCCCTGACTCAGTTCAGCTGCAGGTTCTCCCTGAAAGTGCTACATCAGTAAACATACTGTTTGGACAATTATTAGTAATGAAATTACTATTAATAGGCTATAATCCTATCTCTTGCATTCAGAATGCATATGAGATGCATAATGGAGCAACACTTAAAAACTGGAGCCATGCTTCATTCTGGCTCAGAATTATGCTCAGATTCCTATTCTTTGGACCTCCAAGAAAGATGTTCCTAGAGAACTGTCTGAAGATCAGCAGCTGGAGTACTTCACAATTCCTTTTCGTACTTCAGTCCTGAAATTATATTTTCTCCTTGGAAGGGGCTTAGCACAATCACTTGCCTTTCTTGAAACTGTTGATCTGTCATTTAAAGAGCTTGTAATTTAAGCACTTGAATTATCTGCTATTTAGAAAAAGCTTCTGACTTTACTCTTTTCTTAGGCTGAACCTCTAGTTGTAGATCTGAAGGATCTCTTCCAAGTAATCTATAATATGAAGAAAAAAGAAGAGGACGATAAGAGGAAGGTGATGCTGCTTCATGGTAGACTTAACAGATTTTTAGACTGCACTGTAATTGGATATAAAGTAAGATGCTGCAATTGACTCACAGCTGTTTGTTTCTCTTGAATTTCCAACCAAATTAAAGGGTTGCGTAGAATCTGCAAATTTTTGCTTTGATGAAAGACTAAGTGCACTGCCTGTGCTAAAATACTATGGTGCTTTGCTCTTAATTGGTGGCACAGATATGGTACTTCACTTGACAACAGTAGCTTTTGTCAGCTGTAGTGGCAAGGGAGGGAGGAAGCTGTAACTCTTCCAGTACTCTCATTGGCTGCACAATCACAAAGGGAGCATCTGATTGATTCAGCCGCCTGCCATTTTACACTTCGGAAAATGCTTTCCATTTTCAAAGAATGAATAGCTGTTGCACTGCTGGATAATATTGCTGCCAGCTGAAGAGAGGGAGTGATAAGAGAGGCCTTTTGGAGTGGAAAGCCCCAGAGTGCTCCTTTCTCCATTCCTAGAACATCCAATGGCAAACACAGCTTGTTGCTAGAAAGCACACACAGTGCCCGGATTTAGCCTTTAATTTTAAAAACAGAGTTGAAGATAATAGTGCTAATATTATATTGGATATGCACTTATACCTAACACTGTTCAAGGAAACAGTAAAAATCATGAGATAACATAAAACCAGTGCCAACAATATAATAATCAGCTGAAAACACCAGCATGCTGGCTGAGGAATTCGAGAAGCTGAAGTCCATACGTCTTAAAGTTGCCCAGTTTGAGAAACACTAATGTGAACAACTTTTCATGAATATTCTTGATGCAAGCTTGTTTCTATTTCAGAATGAAGAGGCCAGTAAAACTGAGGTAAGAAAGAAGTGTCTCATGGGGCTAGCTATGTACCAGAGATCGTACGAATGGATTTCTCAAACCTGACTTAATTTTGTTTTTTTTCAGAGTGGTAATGATGAAGCAACTGCTGATCAAGTTGGAAAAATAAAGCTGGTATGTAGAAGTTTCAAACTTGAAGAGCAGGTTAATAAGCTCCAAGTGGTGATTAAACCAGAATGAGTTGTGTTATTGCTACAAACTTTGGCTGAACTAATATACCCAGTTTGTCTCATATAGCTTAATGCGACAACAGCTTCTTTTTTTCCAGCATTCCTGTGCCTACTGTTGTTTGGACTTTAATGAGTTATGCATTGAAGTATAGAATCCTAACTCTTGCAAACTTTGTATTTAAAGGGTGTTGACCAGATGGATCTGTTTGGAGATATGTCTACTCCTCCTGACCTCAACAGTCCCACAGTGAGTAGTAAATAATTACTGCCTTCAAAATTAGTAGAATTTTGAAACAATTTTGGCTGCAGAATTTCTGACAAATCCTCTTGAAAGTTTCTCCCATCATTCTTGGATGATCTAGCTGTCCTATATAGACAGTCCTCCCTTCAAAGGATCTTGATATAAGGACCTTGAACAAATTTCAGGTTGTACTATTGTTAAATGCCAGAGGATGATGATAGCTTAGGAGAAGGGTTGATCTGGATATTTGAGAAAGAATACTTAGCATAAATGGGTTTCCATTAGGTATCTTTGCATAGTTTCCATTAAGTATCTGTGCATAGCTTTGGTTGGCTTGATGAATAATGATAACTTTAGTGAAATCTACATTGCACTCCAGAAGAACATAATAAGCATAAAAAAAGAAGCTTGGAAGACGAAGCATGGAAAGTTTTTGGAAAATTTACTTGAATAAACTGCCTTAATGCACTTGGTTTGATAATTAGATAAGTTTGGAAAGTTGTTGATCAAACACTGCTCTGAACATGTCATTGTGAACTAGCATCCAATAATGCATATTCAAGGCTGTTTCAGTAAAAACCAGTATAGCCACTGTCTTCCTCCTACCACTGTTTCATAATCAGGTATGCATAATCCTGGTCACTAGTAGGCATGTTTGCACAATACACAAACCCAATCACCAACAGCAATCTAAACTCGCATCTCCTTGTTGTAAACTGTGGCTTTGTTGTGGCTCAGTCTACTGTCTGTATTTGGAAGAGTCATAATTTCTTGTTAAAATGAATGAGAATTTAAAATCTAGCTAACTGCTGTTTTGATTCTGGTTCATGCTAACTATAAATGATGCCTGCTCTAATGTTTAATCAGTGCTTAAGCCATAGAAAAAAACAAAAGCTGTGGTTAAAGAACTGTCAAAATGGTTGATATCATGACTGTTCTTATATATATTTTAACTGTTGTATGCCACCCAAAGTCATTTTTTGTGAGATGGGCATCAATGAAAAAAGATAATGAAAAAAGAAGAGAAACCAGTGCATGCATGTTGCCAGCCTGATTGGTTTGATATATTGTCCAGGCTGTTATAAATCCCAACCAAGATTGAACAGCTGGCTCAAAAACTTCACATTGGGGTGATAGTTAAAAGGAAAAAGAAAAGCAGCAAAATATGTCTCTGTCATAGACACACAATTTCTTAAAAAATCCATTTCAAATCTGCTTGCTTATCATTTTTTTAAATCAAGAGCTCACAAGACTACTTGCACATGCTAATCTGTCTTCTTTCCCAAACCTAATAGGAGGAGGATAAAGAGATCCTGTTAGTGGATTTAAACTCTGAAATTGAGGCCCCTCCAACTTCTCTCAAAGGGGAGGACCTTTTCTTGAACGACATCACGCCTTCCCTGCCATTGCCAAAGCTACAGCCGCCTTTCTTGCCTGAAAATGCTTTTTCTGCAAACCTGAGCTTCTTTCCCACCCCCAGTCCTGACCCTTTCAGTGATGATCCTTTCACGCAACCTGACCAATTGGCACTCCCTTCCCTTGATTCTTCTTTAAAACCTTCCATTCAGAAGATGGAGAACAGTGGTGTGAACGGGGACATAGACTACTTT
>JANHZU010007061.1:46316-57188 GCA_032468055.1 Acrochordus granulatus
ATAGACTACTTTGGGAAAGAGTTTGATCAGATTTCCAACCGGACTAGCAAGCAGGAAATGCCAGCCAGCCAATGGCTGCTCGAGAATAAATCAGCACATTTAGCGGTGAAGACATCTGACGGGGTCCCGGAGAGAGAACAGAATGGTTTCGTGGCCAAATCCCCCTTGAGTATCTTTCCAGAAAGTTCTCCCAAACGAACGCCTGTGCAAAATGGGTTACGGCCAGATTCTGATAGCAACCTTCAGTCAATGCCACAAGATTCCATCACGATTAGCCCACCTCCACAAAGTTCAAAGCCAGGAAGAGGAAGGAGGACTGTTCAGGTGAACGTTGGGGCATGCGCCAAGTGGTAACATGCATGTTTTCTACTTGGAGTAGGTGAAGGAAATTCTCCTCCTCCTGAAGGCTCTGCTGGCAAGAGGGCTTTTGCTTTCACTCTGTTCAATCTGCAGCTACTGTGAACTTTATTTCCTCTGTAGTCATTCTTTCATAATCTTGCTTTCTTTCTCCTAATGCTGCCATATATTTATGTATCGGGTAAGTAAGAGACTTAAACTAGTAATGCATGCCTTGAGCATAGTGCTTTGATAGAAGGACAGTGTTTTCTTTGTACAGTTCGGGTAGCAGAATCTAGTACGAGAGAATCAACCATGTAGAGTAGACCTCAAAAGTTTGGAAGTGAGATCAAGGAGAGAAATAATAATACATAATCCTTGGTTTTTCATATAAACTGAAACTAGCCCAGGATAACCCTCCTTAAACCTTGTCTTAATTAGTGCTGTAGGAAGAATAGATACTAGTGGTCTAGCACTGACAACCAACTATATGTTTGGACTCAGAACTCAGCTATATGTTTGGACTGAAAGAGCTTTTTAAGAAATGTAGCATTTTATTTTTATTTATTCATTTAATTTCATTTTAGAAAGCATCTATCCACAGGACAGATAGTTGAAGTTGGAAGCGTGCATGAGATTTGGCTGAACACCATCAATTCAGGTTGTTTTAGACTGATTTTGCAGCTCTGTGAGGCAAAAGCAGCGCACACATAGACAAATATATGGATCAAATGGTATTAAGAGTACAATTGAGACTGCAAAAAGTTTAATTTTTCAAAAACATAAATCAAAACTGATTTACTTTCTACCAGCAACTACAAATAAAAGCAGACATCAGAGACAAAGGAGATGAAAAATGACCTTTCTTGAATCTAGATATTTGCTTATAGCTTCTGTATATATCTGTCTGAAATTAAGTATAACTGAGCTTTGTGGAAGGGACAACCATGTCTGCAAGCTTATCCCATATTTTATTTATTTAGAAAGATTGATTTATTGACAGAAGTTGGCTGTTTTCCTATTCTAACAAATGTGAGGCATTGATTATGTTTTGGAATTTGACTTCGGGCCAGACTATTCAGCCAAACCATATATAGTGTTTAGGGTATACCCCCATTTAAAGCATATCTTAAAAAATAACTGTTAGCATTAACTCCTGCATGAGGAAAAGGTTTGTCCATTGTATTAGACTCATATTGGTCTAATAAAGCAAAATCTTTCTGAACAAAAGCATTTTGCCTTTTTAACAAAACGTTGCAACATTAGGCCTACTGAAGTTCTGAGATACAGAGTTCCACATTTTGTTTCCCAGGAAAAAGTCTTATTGGCCAAGTCAGTCTCCATTAGGCTTCTCTCAGATTTAGGATCTGGGCAAACAAGCATGATGAGCCAGCTTATATTTGCCAAAGGTGCTGATGAGTTGGTTTCCAGTAGAAGAAAATGTATGAATATGGAGCTCTGAGTTGAACTGTAGAGTTTGTGAGGCTCTCTGAGCTTGTAGACGTTTCATTACCCAACTAAGTAAAATTATCAGTGTGAATAAGTGTGAGGTTTGCTATCTGCTTATATATAGTAGCTTGCCCTGCCAATTTCGATGGGGGGTTTCATTTTCTCCTTGTTGGTTCCTTGATTAGGATATTGTTTTCCACTTAATTATATGTCTGGAGCTGATTCCTACTTACCTGAGTGCTGGCTGCTGGAGGACATGTGTTCTAGTCTTTGTGTTTCTTTCTTAGGTTTCTTATTCTCTGTTTTAAATTGTATGTAAATACGGTTTATCGCTATCTGTCTACTGATGTTTGAATGCTAAGCCTTCCAGGAATTCCCAAGTATTTTTGGATTGGGCTTGATCTAAAGTCTTAACAGTTGCCCAGTTAAAGCGGTGGTTGAGTCTGTCCATGTGTTGTAAAGTTAAGGATTTTTTTTCATTAAATGGTTTACTACTTCATTAAATGCAGATACCATCTTTTCTACAAGAGCTAAAGGTAGTGTAAATATCACCATTTTTTTCCTTCAACTGAAAAGTAGGTTGGGCTCAGAGAGATCAACTTGGCCAGTGAGCTTTTATGGTTGAAAGTGGACTGTACTTTCACTTAATTTCCCCAATCCTAGTCCCAATGCTTTGATTACTACCTCACACTGATTAACGATCATTTTATTGGAAACAGGTTTGAATGTTCTAGCATTGGACACTGAAATGGCATCAGTGCTACCACTGAGCTAATTCTGATAGTTTTTACTTCTTTAAGAATATATTTTGAAATACACTTTTGAGGTTGTATACAAAAATAATTACATTTCCCAGATGTCACCTTTTGGGACTGCTTATTCAGTTTGTGTGCTGCCCAATGCTTCTCCACTGGGAATGTGAGAGAGAAAGAGAGTGTGCATGTCAAAATGATGCAGTACTGTATTTTGCAATAAAATGTTTTTGGCAGTTGATGTTCCATCATCATTTACAGGAAGTTGCACACAAAACTTCAGGCCAAGAGATACTACAAATGTAAACATTGCAAAGTCTTCCTTTGTACTATTCAGATTTTTAGAAAGCATTTTACCCTATTACAGAGGAGCAGGCTTGTATTTTATATATCTCTATATCTGATGTTTCAGAAGCATGCCATCCTATTTTATATGAATTGAAATAACTTGTGTGGGAGTTGATCACTCACATCTCAAATTCCTAGCATGGTTTTGTAGCTGGAATATCACAGTGTGGCTGAGAAAATTCAGGATGCCAATGGCATAAAGTAAAATTGAACACACTCCAAATAACATAAGTTTTTCAATGCCAAAAAAAAAAAAAGCCTGAGCCTTTCTAACTAAGGTTTCTTCTGGTTTCTTTCAAGAATGCAGCCAGTGACTTGTTTGGTCCTGATATTTTTGCTCCTGGATATCCTACACCAAGTACTCTGTCTACTGTAGGCCAGCCTTCTGGTGTACAAAGCAGCCCACTAGACCTCTTCAAAGTCAACCCTCCTACAGTGGTTCCTGTACCTGGACTAGGTTGGTAAAGACTGTAAGAGATGATCTTAGCTACATGTTAGCCGAGTATCATGCTCATATTCTTAGTTTATGGTCCAGCATCTTCTACAAACCCATAAAAAGGGAGTTGCAGAGTAAGCAACAGATTAGTTATGGGAAATTATGTCAAGTAAATCAGTCTTTTTGTTCATTTTTGGGAAGGATCCCATAGTGCAGGACATTGTTGGATACAACTCTAAAAAATATATAAAAGCAAGTTGCCCATTTCTGCAACGACCAGGAAGGCCAACACAGTTCTTTCTTCAAAACTTTGAATAGCACCAAAATGCAAGTATTTATATGATAAAACGACATTAAACCCTTGGGAAGTTGTACCATTAACATTTTAATTCATTTAGTCTACATTCATTGACTCCCTAACAATTGCATACCTCCAGGCTAGACACAGATTGACAAAACTAATGCTGAGCTGTGAAGTTACAGTTCAAAATTTAATAACCTTAGTTTGAAAATATTGAAAGTGAAATGATACAGTATATTTTGTACTTGGATTTTCAGAATTTTAAGACCACAAAACAAAGTTGTCCTTTACTCAAGAGTCTCCATACTTTTACAAAACAGTTTATTGCGAGTTAATAATTCCAACAAAATCTGTCAAGAAAGTACTTTTGCAAATAGTGGGTTTAAAGGCTGAAAGAAATCAAATAGATATATAATGGAAAGAATATAGTCAACATTTATGAAATCATACTGATAATATGTTTAGAGTTGTCCAATGATGAGTTCATTTAAATGAGTCATTCTTCCCCAGGTGGTCTACCTACATCAGCATCTCCTACACCGGCATGGGGTCCTCAATCTGCAGTCTTCAGTCAGCCATCCCCAGTCTTCCCTGGACCTGCTCTGAGTGCTCAGCCAGTGAGCTTTACACCATCTCTTGGTTTTGGTGCTCCTCAACAAGCACCTAGTTGGAGCCAACCAGCATCTTTGGCAGCTCCAGGCAAGACTCCAGCTCCTGATCTCTGGAGTCAATCTCTGTGTGTTTCTCCATCCAGTGCATGGCCACAGCCTCCTACGAGTGGGAACCCTTTCCATATCAACATGTTTCCACCAACTTTAGCATCTCACCCTCCGTCTATGTTGTCCTCCATGTCATCTACTAGCCCACCTCCTCAGTTGCCTCCTAGAACTGCACCACAGAAGGAATGCAGTGTAAAAAAAGAAAGTGATGCCTTTACTGCTTTGGATCCTCTGGGTGATAAAGAGATAAAAGATGTAAAGGAAATGTTCAAAGACTTCCAGTTGACAAAACCACCTGTTGTACCTGCAAGGAGAGCAGAACAGCAACAAACAGGTAACAAAATAGAGGTTCCTCAAGATATGATTGACCATAATAACTTGGAAGCTAGCTGGCTGTCGTCATCATCTGGACTCACTGAATAGTCTTAAGTGTTATCCTTCAAGTTCCATGTCAAAACTTTTCCTGACGGTAGATTTATTTAGTTATCTTGAACAATACATTTTATTTATTTATTTATTTTATCGGATTTATATGCCACTGAAATAAAAACTGATTCTTGGCGGCTTACAATAAAAACAATTCATAAAAACAACATAAAACTTTATAAAACAGCTAAAAAACATTAAAATAAACCGATCAGGAAAGAGCGGGTAAATAAAAATATATATGGAGGAGATGACAATTAAGCCACTACCCACCTCCAAGATGAAGTGTCCATATCAGAGCCCCATGCCAGTTGGCAGAGCCAAGTCTTCAAGCTCTTTCTGAAGATTGCAAGGGTATTTCTGAAGGTTGTAAGGGTGAGGCATGTACCTCACCTCTGGGAGCAAGATATTCCACAATACAGGAACCACAGCCAAAAAAGCTCTTCTAGATGCCAACAACTGAAATTCCTTGGCTGATGGGATCCAGAGGAGAGCTCTTCCCCTGGATCTGGTGGTGTGGGACATCCCCATTGGGGTGAGACGGTTCCTCAAATAAGCTGGTCTTATGCCATGAAGGGCTTTAAAGGTCAAAACCAACACCTTGAATTGCACCTGGAAGCAGACTGGTAGCCAATGCAACTTGCAGAATAAAGGTGTTACATGGGCCATTCTATTGGCCCCTACAATCATCTGCACAGCCACATTCTGTATCAGCTACAATCTCCAGATGTTCTTCAAGGATAGCCCCATGTAGAGTGCATTATAGTAATCCAAAGACGAGATGACAAGGACATGAGTGACTGATTGTAGGGAGTCCTGGTCTAGGATGGGGCATAACTGGCACATGACATGCAGTCACACAAAGTCTCTCTTAGCCGCAGAAACCACCTACTCACCGAGCAGGAGTCACGTGTCCAGGAGAACCCCCAAATTACCGGATCTGTCTGAGGTAGTGCCACCCCATCCAGAGTTAAGGATGTTAATGTCCCAGGACCAGGACCCCCAGCCACTCAGAGCCACTCAGTCTTCCAGGGTTCAACCGAAGCCTGTTGTCCCCCATCCAGACCCATTCTCTTATATCAGCTAAGTGGCTGATATCAAAAGTGTAGTATGTGGTGGCATGTGATATCGCTGAATTTACTTTTGAACACAAGTAAGTTGGGGTGGCCAATGCCTCAGGGGAGAGCATCAGAATTCTGCATACCAGTATTCCCCAATCTGGACAGTTCTAAATATGTGGAGTTCAGTACCCAGAATTCCCTAGCCATTGCTAAGAAATCTGGGAGTTGATAGCTAAAATGGATGGTTCCAGGAACAGTGTTCTACATGCTGTCTTGGGTTGACAATAAATAAGCAATAGACAATAATACAGTCGATTTCAGCTTTGAATTGGCACCAAGAGACCTGTTAATCTAAGAAATTGGCTTCATTGCTTTCCTGAGCAGCACAGGTCTCTCATCTATCCCTCTTCCATAAAGGTACCTTTTATTCTTCAGGGTGCTTGTATAGAGTTCCTGGCTTGTTAAAGAAAGCTGCTATTGGAATTGTGTTCTTAATCTGACTGAGATTATTATTCCCCTTGGCTTTTAGGAAGTTAGGCATAGAGCTATAAAAGTTGTGCCATCTAGATGCCACAGTGGCTGCTAAAGTGCTTTTGTCTGTCTGAAATATAGAGCTGAAGATTTTCCACAAGTAAAAGTGAAAGCATTGTAATGTATAGGGAGGAAGAGGGCAGGGAAAGTAAGTCAGAAATTTTCTCAAAAGTTTATGATGATAAGCCAGTGCAGGGAAGTCAAAATGAAAGCTGTAGACTAACTGTAAGGGTCTGAGAAAATAACCGTGGGAGACAAGAGGAAGAGCTACAGCCAGAGCAACTGTCAGAAAAGAAATATCCCAGCCCGTAGAAGGAATGGAAGTAAAGAAAGCATATCAGAATGGATTTCTGATGACATGGTATATGCACAAACGCATGCATTATGCAATGTCCTGGTGGAGAGGTAACCTCATTGGGCAATTAAGTTTATGTGCTGTTTCCTATGGAGTACATGTTTGATGCTAAATAGATAGATAGAGAGGGATTGAGAGAGATTGCTATGTAATAATCTTCTTGGTGAACCTCTTAAAATGTACTTTGGTTATTTTAAAAAGTGTTCCTTTGTTCATTGTAGGGCCTCCAAGGCCTGTTCTGAGGCAAAATGTTGTCCCTGTTATTTCCAAGCCTGCTGAAGACTGCTTTGAAAATCCTTTCAAGATGGATCCTTTTACAGCCCCCTCACAAAGTTTAGTAAGTATCACTTCACATGACTTCATAGTGACTGATATAATGACTTAATTGTGAACATAGAAACTTTGTGTTCAAATAAATAGACTGTATTATGGCTTAACTTAGTAGTCCATTTCACACAAAATATTAAGGCAGTGGCTGGATTGCCATAAAATTACAATTGGATTGGTTGTCCTATTGTTCTTTATGCATGGGGGTTCCCTGTGAAATAGAGAGACTTTTATCTGTGGCTGTTCTTCTTAGTACCTTCAAAAAAGATTCTTCGTAGAGAAGGAAGTTCCCTTCAGTTGCCTAAGAGGCTCTAGAGGTTACTCAAAAGTTGGCCCACCACATTTCTCAAGTCATATTTTATTATGTCATCAATTCTCTGTGTCAACTAATCTTGTAGAACAAATTTGGTAGGTAACTAATGGATGGAAAAAATTGAACTCATGTCTTTGGTTAAAATCTGATAGGCTGATAATACTGAAAAAAGCTCCAGATACTTTTAATGAGATATTTAAATATCTATGGCTCAAGAAAAGTTTCTTAGTTCTTTTTTCCGAAAATGATAGTTTTAGATACTATATATGAATAATTCTCAAAACTACCTTTGATCTACAGCTAATAATGGTATGTTTAAGTGGGGTAGAGGAGGGCAGACTCTACGGACTGCATTGACACTCATCTAAATGATCCATGGGCTGGATAAGTTCTGAACCTGAAGAGCAGGAGTTTGTCATTGGCAGAACTAAGCTACTGTGGCAAATACTCTGAATTCCTCCATGTCCTAGAGTTTTCCAAGGTGTAAAAATGGCTTTACTGGACTATGTTGCTTGTCTTCCATCTCTGTAAAAATCTGTGCTCTAGGCTTCGTAAAATGCGATTAGAATTGATAAACCCATGCTTAGTTTTACCTTGAGAAGTACATGGCTATAGCATTAGCTGTTACAAAATTACAGTGTTTACTTTTGCTATGCCAAATTCTAGAGATATGGTAGTGTTCATGTACTTGGAAAAAAGTTTGTTTGCAAAAATATCTTCAACACATGATGAACTTTTATTTTTCTCTTCCCGTTTTTGCAGATTACAACTCAACAACAGCAGTTGTCTTCTGCTCCTTGTAATGATCCTTTTGGAAATCCATTTGCATAAATTAAGTTGGTGAGTGATGCATAATGTAGTAAGTAACTTGATTTTTAAAAAACACATCTGAACTCAACTGAATAGTCAACAACCTTTTCAGATCCGATATACCATGAGCTTTTGTCTAATGGCAGCAGCATTATCCTTAAACTGAAACAATTCAAAATAGCTAAAAATCTTCTGTGGTTTTATGAGAATATAGTTCTCTTGCATAAGATTTCTAAATTTCAGTCCCCTCATTTAAAAATATATGAGCTTTTAGTTTTGAGATTTGGCAATTTCACAATTTCTATATCTTATTTAATTATAAAGGTTGCAAGTGCTATTTTGGTATGCAGTGGGATATCTAGGTATTCATAGGCATTATACTGTCAATCCCATTCTAAAGTACTCCACCATTTTTTAAAAAAGCAATACTTGTATATAAAGTACATCCAGGTAATCACCTGACTTTCTAAAAAATTCTGTTTCCCACAGTCCACCAAATGCGAAAGGAAAACAAGTGTTGTGGAATGCAGCTCTGAAATGTTCACATGCACTCTTATTTCTCTTAACCAGAAGTGGGTGTTATAGCCAAACTGGATTGTTGGGTCAAATGGATATAAGGAACATCTGGACAATGAGATTACTGACTTCAGTCTGCAGTATCTGCCTCATTTTTCAACTTTTGGATTGCAGTTTATTCAAGTTAAGACCTTGTATCTTCTGAAGCCAAGGAAGCAATTTGCTTGAGATCACACTGGAACTGGTGATAATTTTCAGCCCATGTGGATTGAAGAAAACAAACACTTTATGGTGCCTCTTAGTCCCTCACTTTCACTTTTCAACAACACTTAGAAGCACTAAAAGTGAAGAAGAGAAATTAATGGCTCTTTGTGGATCACACAAATTTGTACTCGCTTCTGCACAAGGGAAGACTATGATGTCAGCAGCACCGAGCTGCCAAGTACATAAAATAATCAAGTGCTATTGTAAACTCTTCCTACCAACATTACAATTAAAAACAAATCTTTTAGCACTATATTTATTATCCACCCAAATGTCAAGGTAAAAGAAAATTTGAATTATGAAATGGGCAAATATTGTGTGACTCCTAACTGGTGAGTTCTAAAAATGCAATTAGCTCTAAATTATGCAAGCTGAAACATCCTTGACAGTATCTTGTGCAGAATATCAACATGCTGTTTTCCTAGAACATATTTTGTTATGGATTGGGCTCAGAATAGGATAGAAACAAAAGCACATAAATATGTTTTAAGATAAATTATTAAACTGGAAAACAATTGTATTTTGAACAAGTAGTCTGAAAAAATGGCATTCTTGCCTATTAATTATGATATGACTAGAGTTAATGGCAGGGTGATGATTCACCAGTTAAACAAATATATTAATCAGTTGGGTAAAGCTATTGTTAAGAGCCAGGTGTCTCTCCAATACAGCAGTTATCAATATAAACTTGAAATAATATTCATGTTTAAATGTTTAGGTGAATGCATCATCATGATCTACTTTCTAGAAGATACTAAGCCAATGGTGATCTATTCAGCTATGTATAATACTCCGTTTCACATTCCTGTAATAAAAAGCTATTCATGTATGTGTTTGTCTCAGACTGAAAACACAGAAACTTATGGACTGTGTTACACTGTAAAAAGTACTCAGATGTTCTGGCAATTAAATGTAACTTCATTTCAAATCGGTACTTGTCTTCAGAGGAAATGTTTGATGATTAAATGTTTTCTTCACGTGTGTATTGGAAGTGAACACCTGACAGAATGAGTTCAGTTTATTGATCAGATGAATTCATATTAAGTCGAACAGTTTAATGAAACCAGGGTTTTTGATTCCTCTACAATGTAAGCAGCAACTGGCAGTGGATGGTGCTACTGATCCAGTGAATTGATATCTAACTTGACATTTCGTATAGATTATTAAGAGTACAATATAGATTATATTGTATAGATGAAAATGGGGGTACCCCCGTCAAGTACTTATAGTTGTTGAATATGTTATTCACTAAGAATCTAGGTTGTGTTTAGGTAATATATATTTTTAATAGGAAAGCTTCGTCTTCTATGTTGGCATCAATATGGAAGTCTGGATCAAGAGACTGCATAGTCCTAAGCTGGATGGGATAGGGGGAAGAGGTTGAAAATACAGGGTTGGCCCAAGCCCTGAGAAGAGATAGTGAGATCCAATTGAGTCCAATCCTTCATTTGCTTATACCTAATAGACAGAATCTGGCCAAACTAAAGGTATAATTTTCTAAGCTACTACATATATCCTAAGAGATTCTAGGATATGTTACCCTGAACCACCTCCTCACTCCCCTATCCAACTCAGGACTGCACAATCTCTTCATCTGGGTCTCTTTATCTCAATAGGCCAAATCCTCTTCCTCTACTGCTTCAGTTGAAGATTTCATCACACCTATGGAGCAGTAAATCCCACTTGCACATTATAACAGACAGGCAAACTTGACCAGCTATGAATAGTATTGTACCTTCCTTTAATAGTCCATGGTATGCATTAGTAGTGGGCAAGGTTGCTTAGAAAAGTCTTGTTGTTGTGCAGTCATGTCCGACTCTTCGCGATTCCATGGACTGCATTACGCCAGGCCCCCCTGTCTTGGACTGCCTCCCGGAGTCTTCCCAAGCTCACACCCATCACACTGACGATGCTATCTATCCATCTCA
>JANHZU010007062.1:9155-21079 GCA_032468055.1 Acrochordus granulatus
AGTATTTATAAATGCAAAAGGGCAGGGAAGGGGCAGGAGGAGGATGGTGGTTGGAATCAAGGCTTTAATTATTTGTTCACCCCTACAACTTCTTGCTAGCCAAATGGAAGCTAATTATCTATAGGGATATTCCTTAATATTTTATGCCAGCACTTAGTAGACACAATTAACCTAAAATATTCTACATGAAAGCTCCCTTGAATTGAATAGGTGGTTAGGTTCCTATTCACGTCAACAGAGCTGGAAAATCTGTAGTGGAATATTCTCCAAAGTTCATTAAAGATATACATAGCCTGGCCTGTTATGGGAAATGAGCCAGGTCTTACTAAGAATCAAGATCAGTTTGCTAACAGACCACACAAAATATTGGCCTGGTTCACATAATCATTACAAGCTATAGTTGTAATGATTAGTTAATAAGTCATTATTAACCTTAGTCTCTTCTGCTCCAGTGCCCTTATTTTTTTATTTTGCACACAAGTTTAGGAGAGAGAAGATAGATGCTTTCATTTTCCCTGACAACATTTCCCTGTTATCTACACAATAAGAGAACTGAGGTTAGTTGTTAATTTTAGCAAACTTTGAATATTGCCTACATTTCAGACTGGTATCTGGCTTTCTTTTTAAAAGTTTAATAGTTTTTCATAACCTATTGCTGAAGGATACAAATTTTACTTTTACATTATTAAAGTCAGGACAGTACTTCAATCCTATCCTTAAAACAAATTACCCATTGATATCATATTTGTTTACTGTTAACCTAACACAGGATGAAATGGCCCTCAAATAAATGTATCAATAATTTCAAGCATAGAGATTCCCAACAAGACCTATGGAACTAATATTTACAATCAGTAGACTAGAAATGCCTATTAAAGGTATGATTAGAAACATTTCCACATCAGGATCATTATTTTGATTATTGTTATTCAAATGCTAGTGAAGTTAAAATTAGTCACCAAGGTGTTCTTGTTGTTTATAGTTATTTCCCTTAACTATAAGATAACGTTGCAGTTTTTATTTTTGCATAATATAGAATTTGGCCTCTATTTTAAGGCATTAATGCACTCTTACATACAACATTAAGTTCAACTTCATAAAGCACTCTGTTCTGCAATTAATTTTCTCTGAAGAGATAAAAGTAACATTTTGCAGTTGACTAAGCATCCTTTTCTCTGGCACTTTAGATCTAGCTAATAACCTATTATTCAGTAAATGTTGAAATTGATGCATTGTTGATCCTGAGACTGATATTCCTCTGTATCTAATAGAGAATCTAGTCAAGTTTTAGGCAAGGGAAGGAATCTGGGGGTGAGGGGTGACTAACAACAGATGTCATTCAGAAAATGAGCTTTAGGCAAAATATGTCCATGTGCTTTGGGATTCTATTCAAAACCAAGAGAGTCGTCATTCTTGAATCTCAGCTGGAAGATTCATTCACAGCCCAATGTTAACAGATCTTCAATGGGAGTAGCTACAGCTACATGTACCATACATGTTCCATGGACAGCATGACTTACTAAACCAGTTACTTCCAAGTTTGGCATCTAAAATGCAAACAGACTGGATGATTCCTCCATTTTTCATCTCTAATATAAATTCCAAAACAGCTTCATAATTTTCTACATAAAAAGAACTACACCCTTTTATGATAACCATTTCTGTTAACCATCAATGAAATCATATTCATCTTCAGAAGTAGTCCTGCAATGTAATTAGATAATGCATTCACACATCATGCTAAGCCACAAAGCCAAATTTTCAAACTGCAGTGGTTGGGTTCACACAACTATGGCTTAATGTGATGTGTAAATCAAATCAGAATTTCTCCACAAACTTTTTGAGAATAAGCAATATATTGCACATGCAAAACTATTTTCTCCATGGACTGAGCAATGCAGCTTCCCAAACTAAGTTGGAATGGGACAGATATGTCTAGAATTAGGTCCATAACCCTTATAGAGAGCAAATATAGAATTGAACAAAATATATTGCAAAGCTAACTAAACTAGCAATTGTTAGCTCTGAATATGAAGAATTGAATTGAATTGAGAAAGCCTTTTGGATTAAAGGCGAAACGTCTTCGACTTGAGAAAAATCCAGTCCAGATGCCTGTTTTTTAAACTTTGTTGCGATTAATTGTCAATAGGCATGAAGCATTTGCAAATGTATTTATTCTACTGCATTCAGTTTTATAATAAATAAAATTGTAAATGCAACTATTTAACTCTTATGCAGAACAGTATTTAAAACTGCAACAAATTCTAACAATGCTTAGGTCCGGTTTTCTTGAATAACCCTGCCCTTTATCTGTAGCCATCTAGAATTAATCCATCAAAAGAGTTATTCTAAGTAATAAGCCCAAACTAATCATTTAAAAACGAGCTATCTGCTAATTTGGACAAATATTTCTGTTAAGGGGAGACACTATTTTGCCAAAAAAAATTGACATTATTATTTTTTGCCTTATTTTCTATATATCTTTTTAAGAATGTGGGACATGCTGGAATAAAGTTACTTTTTCTTTCCAGTGTGCTGATCTTACATCTTGTGGCTACTCAAGGAGATGTTTTGTTTGTTCTTTCTGTTTTGACAATGATAAAATTAAAATTAAATTAAAACAAAATAATAGTGATACCCCCCTTAAAAGGTTACTACGGCTTCATTTGATTGGCCTTCCAGTTGCACTTGATACTTTTGGCTCTTCTTTCTTCTTTTCTGTGAGCATTGCTTATTGTTTATATGTTTTATTTATTTCACCACCCATCTTAACTTAAGTGAGTCTGGGTGGCTTATGTAATTGAAACAACAATTAGAAATACAGACAAAATAACAGCTTTTAAAACATTTTTATTAATTATTTAATTAATACATAATTTTATTAATTATAAAACTAATTTATAGGTGAGTACAATAAATGACTAACAATGCAGGCTCCATGCCACACTGGCCCCAGGGACGATTCAAATCAGATAAAATGTCCCAAATTCTATGGTAGCCTCACATTGCAGTGAACAAGGATATACGTTAAGTTTCCCAGCCGCTATGATAGTTGGCCGAGTGGACACAAAAATAGGGAGATGATTGAAGCTTGGAAGATTAACTTTGTCAGTTAATAAAAAAGTAAAGGTTTCCCTGCCAGTCGTGGCCGTTTCTGCGGGGTGATGCTCATCTCCGTTTCCAAACCAAAAAGCCAGTGTTCGTCCGAAAATGCTTCTGTGGTCATATGACCAGAGGAGGAGGGGACGGCAGAGAATGAGATAGATAGACAGCATAGTCGGTGTGATGGGTGTGAGCTTGGAAAGACTCCGGGAGGCAGTGCAGGACAGGGGGGCCTGGCGTAATGCAGTCCATGGGGTCGCGAAGAGTCCGACATGAATGCGCGGCTGAACAACAACAACAATTTTTCTTATGGAAGTAGCTCGGACTGCAGAGTAGAAAGCAATAGTTCAGTTTTGAAGGTGGCATTCTAAATGAAACTAGTGGTGCCAAATAAGCTCTCTTTAACATTATTAGCCCTTCCATTTGCTTAATATGCAGACATTTTCCTGACAATATTCTTTACTACCTTTCATCTTTTCACTTCCTCTTATTTGTCTCTATTATCATTAAGCTCAAACTTTAACAGTACGTGATCACCATGTCAATATTTTGCAAGGCACTGATATATATGTATATTTACCTGTGGCTCTGAGATTTATTTGGATTTAATGCCTTGGGCATGTGGTGTTTTTCTTTTAGGTTCAGTTTTATTTTTATATTTTCCAGTTGCAGCATATCTCCATTCAAGAGAAGAGGGTTTCTGGACTTGCCAGCTTGTGTAAAACAAATTTATTCCTATGATTACCATAGTCCTTGCCAACCATAGGCACTATCTAATTATATTTAGAGATTGATGTGTACATTATGAATACAATACCACAAGAGTATTGCTATGTAACTATAGGATACATTGGAGAAACTAGGCAGTACAGAGTGCCACTAAAAGTGGGACGTATTCATATGGTTGTTTGATATAAAAAGCCAGAGGACCACTTGATAAAACAATTTAAGATGCTGTTGCTCTCGTGGGAAAACCACCATGGAGAATCTGTTTCAGATATCTTTTCAGACTGGTGCTATCCACATGCATCCTATGAACATGCATCAGAATAAAGTAGAAACTAGGAGGGAGAGTTTTACAATGATAGAGTGGGACAGATTGGAGGTGACAACCGTTTTGACAAACTTGCTGTTGTGGAGCATTATAATGGTAAGGGAAATTGATCATTGGAGAATTCCCAGTGACTTGCTGGTATTGTATCCCTCCTCTCTCAGGATTGTTTTAGATAGGAAGCATTAATTGTTTTTATCCAAAGAACAACCTCAGTACAGCCTTGCTGAAAGGTATTTTTTGGGAATTACCTTTCCCAAGAAATTCAGTCAGAACTAAATCACTTTCCCAAGAAATTCAGTCAGTACTAAATCACATATTAGTGCTAGGAGAGATCTTGGGTATCAGCATGCTTTAATAACTGATTTTTTTTGTTATTGATCTGATTCGCTTTCTTATTTATGTTGGTTTCATGTCGTGATGAGCTTTCATGGAAAGAAAAGACACCAGACAGAGATGATGCCTTTGGGATGAGAAGCCTCATGTTGAACTTCTCAGTTCTTTTCTCTCTGAGATGATGTTGTTACTTTGAATTTTAGGCTTCTGGGACAGTGGCATTTGAGCATGGCATCCATGCCATCTTTTGAAGTTCAGGAACTGTCTTTTCTTTCTAGCCAAAGCCACCTTTTTTTTTTCCTTTTGCATGCAAAAACTGGCCTGTTCCTCAACTAAACAATCAACTTCTGAAAGTTCTTGAACACTCTTGCAAGTTGCAAGGAAGATACGAACCCAGCTGGGAAAGGAAGTAATGTAACTCATCAATTTGCCACTTGTTGAATGTTATCTACAATCAATGTTTCTACTGTTCAGTTCTCACATACAATCCGTGTTCTCTATTGTTTGATTATCTGTTTTCTGGCTCTCACCTACACCAAACGTATGTGTCCTTTGCCTCTGTGCTCTATAATAATACTCGACTCCTCTTCATAAACACTTTTTATTTTGCCTGAATTATTTGGTGATTTGTGTTTTTGATTGGGCAAAAAAGCCCCTTTGCGAAGGTAAAATTGGTTTCTGTCCCAAATTCAGGGAATCGGTCTTCGGCTCCATGCAACCCTGGGTTCCTTAAGTTTCTAGGCAACAGTGTCAGTAGCCATCTCTTGAGATTTTAACAGACAGATTTCAACTTACTACTGATCATTTCGATGGTCTCTTCAAAGGCTGCAAACAAAGCCCACTGTCTTATCTCAGAATTGATGGCAATGGCATACAATCCTGTGCGCAATGTGATCAAAACAGCATCTCTCTTTCAAACTATTAGGAATTTGCTTTAAATAGATCATTCTTCTTTTCTCAGATGGTCAGCTCATGAGGCCGAAATGTATTTCCCTGATCCCAATTTCTTCTTGGAAATGTCAAGGGCTTCAAAATGTCTTCACCTGGGCTACAGAAATGATCACATTTCCATCTGTTCCTCAGTCTTCTTTTAAAGCAGTTGATTTATCATACCAGCAAGCTTTCAGGATAAACAACTCTGCGTGAAATGCAGAAAAATTTCAAGGAGGAGGCTGGGAAAATATATTGGAGGCGGAAGAGGAGAAGAAAGCTATTTATAGATAATCTATTTATACCTAAGCCATACAGCTGGAAACTCAAGACACAAGAACCAGTTTGACTTCAAAATGGGCCATTTCTGAAAGCTGGATTACAATCTTGAAATTCAGCACCATCAGTGGCCTTAGCTCGTAGAGACTGCTTGAAGCATTTCTTTCCCACAGTTCTCGCCTCTCAGCTGGCCCACTGAAACCTTCCACCACTTGCTTCTTATGTTCCCTCACACCATCCATGCTTCTATGGTATCCGTACAGCTACATATTGATTCTCTCAAGCACGTACTTCCTCTGAGACATGGTTGCCCCTAGCCACAGGAGAAATTTGCCCCAGCAACTTTTTTTACCTGACCTGTTCTCACATTATCTCCTCTGCACGGCTCGGCCGAGCAGAGCGAAGGAAGGGTGTGGGCCCGTGCCGGTGGACAGGGCCCGGGCGCCCCTGGGGAGTCACCGCGGAGGGAGGAGCACGCTCCGCCTGAACGCCGAACCCCAGAGTGGCGGCCCACAGAGGTCCCTCCCCGAGGTGACCGCGGAGTCCGAGATCGATTGGGCGAGGAGGAACGGACGCAGGACGCGGCAACTCTCACTGGGGAATGGAAAGAGGCTCGCTGGGGCGGCCGACGGGGGACCCAGAGGCGGGTGGTTCCTGCCCTTGGGCCTCCAGCCACCGTGGGATGAGGCTGGCCCGCCTGCGCTGACAGGTCACGCCGGCTGGGCGAGCACGGTTGGCTTGGCCGCAGGCAGGACGGGGGGGCCCTCCGGAGGGCCTGATCGCTCCGAGGGTCCTGAAAACCCAGTCACCGGCCCTTCGCGCCTTCTGGGTGGACTGGGCACGCCCGGCCCGACTTGGCCGCCAGGCCGAAGGGGGCAGGGGACCGGGCAGTCGAGGAGTACGGACAGGCGGGGAAGACCCGAGGTAGGGTGACAGGACGAGAGAGGCGACGCGGCCAGGTCGTGTGCATCGCAGGAAGGTGGGGACGCCTCACGAGTCATCTCCCGGAGGATGGGGTCCCGGAGACGCCACGGGTCTACCCTTGGGAGGCCTCCAAGCGACCACGACGGTCCGCCTGGTGTAGGAGGAAGGGCTCGCAGCACCCCCACGACGGTTGCCCCGAGCAACGGTGCCGGGAGCACGGGTTTGCGGGAGCCGCCTGTCAGGAGGCCCTGGTGCTAACGGCCGACGGGCGCCGGTCTCCCCTCGCGTCTGCCAGAGCGGAAGCGGCAGGCGCTTTCCAACGGAGATGGCGGGAGGGAGACTGGGGGAGACAGCGACGGAGCCGGAGCAGCCGGGAGACCTCCGAGAGGAGCGTGCCCCCGAGCGACTGCCGATCTCTGTGGAGGAGGGCGGGCGCCCGCGAGGGGACCAGAAGTGGGGCCCCGCTCCTGGAGGACCGTGCCGGTCTGCCCGGCAGAGAACGAGGCGGCACCTGCGTATGGCACCGGGGGAGACACAGGCTCGGAGAGCGGCGGCCGGCAGCCCCATCGGGGACCTTACGGAACAGCGCGGGCCCAGGACGCAGCCGGTCTACACAGCCTGGAGGAGTCGGGATGGAAGGGCCGGCTCCGCGAAGAGTCCGCGTTCCGATGCGTCGCCCCCGGTCTGCCACACGGAGAGCAAGGCAGCGCCCGCGGTCGACGGGCAGAGACAGACTCGGAGCGTGCGGGGACCTGCCGGAGGAGCGCGGCCCCGGGACGTGGCCGGTCTGCATGGCTGGAGGAGCGCGGCATGGGACGATGGGCTCCGCGACACGACCGCGTTCCGAGGCGGCGACGCCGGTCCCCCGGGCAGGGAACGAGGCCGAGCCCGTGTTCGACGGGGGCACAGAGAGATGCTCGGAGCGCGCAGGGCGGTGGGTGCCTTTGCGGGGGGGCTTCGGGAGGAGCACCGCCATGGGACGTCCCGGTCTTCCCAGCCGGATGAGAGCGGCCCGGGACGTGGCCGGTCTACCGGGCCGGAGGAGCGTGGCGTCGGAGGACCGGCTCCACGATGAGACGGCGAACGTATTCGACCAGGGCACAGAGAGAGCAAGAGAGAGACAGAGACAGAGACACAGAGAGAATGAGAGACAGAGACAGAGAGAGACACACAGAGACAGAGAGATGCTCGGAGCGCACGGGGCAGCGGGCGACTTCAGGAGGAGCGCCGAGACGGGACATCCCGGTCTACCCGGCCAGAGGCGCTCAGCCCCGAGACGTGGCCGGTCTACCCGGCCGGAGGAGCGCGGGGTTGGACAAACGGCGACGCGACGAGACGGCGAAGGCGTTCGACCGGGGCACAGGGAGAGAGAGAGACAGAGAGAGACCGAGAGACAGACAGAGAGAGACCGAGAGGCAGAGGCAGAGAGGCAGAGGCAGAGAGGCAGAGGCAGAGAGGCAGAGGCAGAGAGAGACAGTGACACAGAGACAGACCGACACCGAGACAGAGACCGAGAGAGACCGAGAGACAGAGACAGACAGAGAGATAGAGAGGCTCAGAGTGCGCGGGGCGTCGGGCGCCTTCGGGGACGGCTTCAGGAGGAGCGCCGCCACGGGTCGGCCTGGTCCACCCGGCCGGAGGAGCGCGGCGTCGGAGGTCCGGCTCCGCAACGAGAGGGTGCCACCGAGGCGCCGCTGGCCTCCCACTGCAGGAGGAGGGGAGATGTCGTGCCTCGCCGATGGGAGGCGGCAGAAGGGGCAAGCAGTTAGCATGCCACGGGAGGGAGAGAGCCCTGGCGAAGCGTTCAGTCATCCCCTGGGAGGTGTACTCTCGCCTTTGAGCATCAGGTGGCAAATGAGGCACGCGACCTCTTGTACCAGCAGACCAATGAGGGTTGCGAGCAATCCAGCTCCTTGGGTAGCTTAGAGGAAAGAGCGAGCAAGTGAGCGAGTGAGCCTACGCCCTCTCCCCGATGTTCTCCTCGCCTCGATTCATTCGTCCATAAAGTACACGGTCACATCGCTCAGGACATTTGCCCATGCATAGACGTCCAGCGACTTAGGCGTACTCCCATCGACGCCTCAGACCTCATCCTCTTGCGACCGATTCATCGTGCGTCTTGGGATGAGGACACAAATCCTTGCCGGCTCGGTCGTCACCCGGGTTCACCGGGACGGCGCGAGGTGTTCCTGGGGCTTCCGGACATCTCGTGGAAAAGGAGTGGCATGAACCGCCCGGCGGAAGGACACGGCCACCAACTCCAGCATCCCTGCCGAGAAAACCCCGCGGACAGTGAGAAAAGGTAAAAAGGTGGGAGAGCAGAGGAGGAGGCTCTCGCGTCACAAGGGATTCCCGTATTCCAGCCGAATGCTTTAAAATCCTCAGAGAGGTTGCCGTGAAGGTGCTGCGCGCGGTACGCCAGCCAATTGGGAAGACTCAACCCTGGCCACGGGATTGGAAAAGATCGGTCTGCATTCCAATCCCAAAGAAGGGCAGTGCCGAAGAACGTTCAACCTACCGATGGACCATTGCGCTCATTTCACACACTAGCAAGGTTCGATGTCACCTTCGGGCTAGGCTTCGGGAACTCCCGAAGGCGGTTTTCCGAAGAGACGGAGGAACTGGACATCCTCTTGCCGACATTCGCCGGCTCGTGGAAAAAGCGGGGGAGTGGCAGAAAGAACGCCAACCTCTGCTGCGTGGAAGACGCTCAAACCTCGGGCCGTGTGGATCGCAAGCCGATGTGGAAACCTTCCAAAAGACATGGGAGGACCAGGCCGCCTTGCCTGTCTCCTGAGAAACTTGCCCGCAGCGGTCGGAACCGGACACGGAACGCCACATCGGTCCCCAATGGGGAGAGGAGAGGAGAGGATGGCAGGGCCGTAGATTGCCACCCCGCTGATTGAACTTCCACGCTGAGGACCTCGTGCGAAACGCTGGGGCTGGATGCATCTCCGGTCAGAATGAAGATTGCCGGGCAGGAGAAATGTCCACCACCTCAGAGGCGCGCACGATGCCGCTCTCGGGGCTGAAAGTGAAGAGGAGCTCCAGAGCCTCTCGACGACGGGGGAAGAGGAGAGTGCAAAGGCCGGCTGGAAACTCGGCGTCAAAAACACTCGGATCGCGGCCACCGGTCCCATCCCTTCCCGGCAAGTCGACGGGGAAGAAATGGAAGCTGTGGCAGATTCCACCTGCTCGGGTGCCAGGATCACTGCCGAGGGTGACTGCGGCCCTGAAATCGAGGGGCTCTTGCTCCTTGGGAGGAGCGCCATGGCCAACCTAGACGGTGTGCTCAGAAGCAGAGACCTCACCTCACCGACAGAGGTCCGCGCAGTCCAGGCTACGCTGTTCCCCACCGTCCTGTGTGGCTACGGGAGCCAAACCGGTTGACCCTACGGCCAATCGTAAGCCGATGGTGCTTCGGAGGGCCCGATCTTGAAGCTGAAGCACGAGTCCTTGCCGAGGCGCTGCTGGTCCCCCTACGCGGGAGGGTCCGGGAGACCGCTGGTCTCCCCGACCTGGAGGAGGGGGATGGTGGCGACATGGGAAGGCCGCCCGCCCGCACGGGCGAGCGCCAGTCTCCCCTGCGACGAAAGCGTCTGGGACAGCGCCGACCGGGCTGGCGAGACACAGCGTCTGCTGGCCGCCGCCAGTGTACCTACCCACCCAGGAGGGCCCGGGGGACCAGCGGTCTACCCAACTCAGAGGCGGGCGGCGGCGGTGGCGAGGGAAGGCGGCCCGCATGCAGGGGCGAGCGCCACTCTCCCCCATGATGAGGGCGTCCAGGCTGGCAAGACGCAGCGTCCGCGGGCCGCCACCGGGTCTGCCTATGCATGAGGTCATTCTCTCTTCTCTGAAAAGTCTATTTCGCAATTGAAAAAAGTTAAACTGAGAAGTTCATTCTGCAAGACCAAATTTCAGTCAATCCATGGTTTTTCTCAAGGCCGAGATCTTGACAGTTCCATCTTGGTGTGACCATGTCATCAGGTGTGTCCTGCTTGATCAGCTTCAAGAGCTCACCTCGGCGTCACGACTACAGGGAAAGAAAACCCAGTCTTTCGGCATTCTCTTTTTTTTACACATGAAAAAGTGAGGGGTGGTATCTTCCGTCTCCTCTCCTCTCCTCTCTTTCCCTACCCAGAGAACCAGCCTCCTCCATGCATCATGGGGGACAAGCCATTCCGGCTCTCACCATCAAGCTTGTTCACAGGGACATGGCCCAATGGAGACGGTTTTGGGATTTCCTGAGGATAAGGAGTCCTTGAAGGCTGGACGCTGAGCTCGAGAGAGAATAAAGGAAACGGCGGAGACGTCTTTCATGCAAACGAAGAAGACTGTTCCGTCCAGAGTTTTCGGTAGAATGGCATCCAGCGCTTCACAAAATGGACAGCGGTCGTTCTCATGAAGTTGTCCAACAACAAGCGGTGATGGAAGTCTAGGGAGGTCGAGGGGACAGATCATTCCCTAAAGAAGATGAACATCTATATGAAATCAGGAAAGTCATCTGGACAATTTTTGCTTCTCGCTAGGCAAAAGACTTAAGATTTGAAAGGACTTTTTCATAAGGGACAAAAGGATAAAGCTCGCTGATGACTATAAGAGAGATCTTTCCAAGGTCGGCTGAGCTTCGGGTGCCGGCGGCAAGGAGAAGACAGACGGAGGGACGCTCAGCCTCCTTCCTTCCTCATCTCCCTCCGTTTGGGGGTGCCAAGGAGAGAGGGACGTGGGGAGCGAGGAGAGGGAGGGAGGGAGGGAGGGGGGAGCAAGCGAGCGAGAGGCAGGTCTACCCCCGTTCCCCGAGGAGAAGGGATTGCCGGGCGGAGGACTGGGTTTCCAAGGCACCGCCGGTCTACCTGCGTGGGAGGGCCCGGGAGGCCGCCAGTCTACCCGACCCGCACGGGTGCTGCGCCGCTCTCCCGCGCCGAGACGCAGAGTCCGCCAGCCACCACCGGTCTACCCGACCCGGGGGAAGGAGGCCGACGAGGAAGAGGAGGCAAGGGCGCCCGGAGTGGCGCGCCGCAGCGGCCCCAAGATGCCAGGTCTGCCGGGCCGCTCTCCCTCCCTGCCTCTCGGCCGGTCGACCTCAGATATTGCCGCCGCACGACACAACCCTCCTGCGAGGGTTGCCGCCGCTGCCGGCTGGCGGGCAGGAAGGAAGGATGGAGGGAGGGAGGCCCCTGCATCGACAAAAGTTTGTGTCCAGGGCTGACTTTGAAGAGATCGCGGCGAGGGAGCTGCTCTGCTACGCACGAAACCCCGACCCAGAATCAGGTCGTCTACGAATGATTTAGCACCGGGTTCC
>JANHZU010007062.1:152080-170567 GCA_032468055.1 Acrochordus granulatus
GAAAATGAATTATTAAAAAGTTTAATTAATTTATTCCTTATATATGAAATGTGAATATGCTTGAAAATGAAGGTGATATAGAAAAAAATAATAAATATCAAGTGGTTTATTCCTTAGTTTTCTTAAGAAGTAAAGCAAAATTAGCCACAAAGAAGTTGACCTCAGGAAAGGAGATGACATTCAAAGACCATTATAAGATCTTACCCATAAAATATGGCATGTTGCATCTTCTTTTGTTTTTTTCTTCATTAATTTGAAAAAAAATCATTTTTGTCATTTCAGATGGTATGAGTGTAGCACCTCACTGAGGTTTATTCAAGGAAATTATTTTTTGTTATAATTAATTATATCCCTTTTTTCAAGACAATTACTTTCCTAACATGGCTTAGACCTAGTATATAAAAAATCAATAGATTGCAAATATTCAAGACCTTTAGGTTCCTTTAGCCAGGACTGGCGTGGGGGTGAAACTGCAGGTATTTATTACAGTCTTCCTTCCTCTTTCTCACAGGTCCACCAACCAAACAATTGGTGATAACCAGCATAGGGTTCCTCTTTTGGGGGTGACAGAAAGGAATAATCCATACCACTCTGAATGGAAAGAATCAGTGTCCTCCCTGGAAATCAGTGACTTTATCTCTTCCCTTTCCTAAGAGATAGATGGTCCCCCTAGGGAGATATATTTGACACAGTTCTACAATATATTCATAAGTGTCTTGTCTTATGCCAGAAGTTGTAGTTTTGGGGAGGTCATGAGTTAGTCTTCCCTAAAGCATGAAACTGGCTAGTGACAACTCTTAACAGGGTTATTGTTGCGAAGAAACTATAAAGCAGGAGCATTATATATACCTCCTTGAGTTGTATAAATAAAGGTGAAATATAAATCAAGAGAGGGAGGGAGGGAGGAGGTTTCCTAGGTAGAGTCCTAGATCTGCAAACATGTGCTGCAAACTTTCTGTACATGCAATGTAGAAAGCTTGGGCCCACTTGCTTTTTCCAAGTTGCTTGGGACTCACAGGTCAAACATGTAAATAAAAGTCAAGTGTCCTTTGTCAAGATCAATTGTTGGTAACTTTGTGATATGCCCATATTGCTGCTTCCCAGTTCAGTTTGTAGCTCTTGATTTCTTATGGTGTCTCATCCAAGTTCTAATCTATTTCAACTCTGGTTACTAAAAAATATGTGTGTTGCAATGGAACTGATAAGAGGCACAGTAAAATAAGAACTTGTAGAGGTATGTAGCTGAATCCTGGGACTTTCTTAAATGTATTGGGCTGGAAGAAGCAGGCCCAGACAGCTCAGTTCTAATCTTAAGGTTTATTGAAGTTACTAAGTCATAAAAATTTCTCCAACTGCCAGCCCAAACACTTGCACTCCCCAAATAAAGTTAATGGTTTTTATGAGGGGTCAGACCTGTTGCATTTGTGCATGCTCAGAGACTTCAAACTCATCCCCCTCTTCACTCCTGGCTTAGCCCTTCCTTCTCCCACAAAATGCTATTAATTGGAAGTAAAGTTTTTATGATATAAATCAGATTTACCATATTTGGTAATGCAGCAAAATAAGTTGTTTACTTCTATGTTGTAGCATAGTTGTGCTTTTTCTTCAATGTTTAAAGAAGTTTCCTCTGAAGCAAGTCTTGCATTTCATCTCTCCTGTGTTATGACCAATGGTCACATATTAAACTGGGAATCTTAAAAACTGTTAAAGGGGCAAGTTTTCTAGTTCTTAGATTACATTGTTATTTGTCCTAGGTGCCACTCCAGGAACAAGAAGGCCCATCAATGGGAACGATGGGAACCTTTGAACTCATGAGCTCTAAAGATCTGGCATACCAAATGACCATTTTTGAATGGGAACTTTTCAACTGTGTTCATGAGGTAAAAAGAATGAATGCCTATATGCTCCTAAACCTTTTCATTTAGATCAGAAAGTGGAAGGATAGATTGAAGTTCTGTATAATTTCTGCCAATTATTAAACTGGAGAGGGGGGGAAATCTATGGAAAAAACCCACAAGTGAAATATATGCAAATTACCTCTCATTAAATTTAATTCAGTTAGTTCCTTTTAAATCATAAACGTCACGTATAGAGAAGAAGCAGATCTTATTATACTATGCTGCATGTTTATGAAGTATAGGAATTATACTTTATTTAAGCAATAGTCACACATTTATTTTGTATTATAGAGGAGGAGCAAGGGCTGCTCATTAAGCTATGAAATATCCATCTTCATTGAGAATGTGAGAATGAGGGAATAAACTAAAAACAATTGTAAGCATATCTGTATTTTAGAGCAGAAAGTATTTGCTCTTCACTTTGAACTCCATGCAGTATGAAATAATCAAAGTTTGGTATAGCCTCCACATCAGTAGTTAACATAAACCAAAATACTGTCCACACCCTAACTTGCCAGTGCCTTTGAAATCATAGTTTCAAATAATGTTTTGAATACAATTCTTGGTTTGTGCTAATCAATGTTTTGTCCAATTAAGTCATAATGTTAGACTCTGTTTATTTCAACTTAAGGAGAGAACCAAAGCCTTCCAGAGGGAAGAAAAACCAAAACATATGCTCTCAGTTCAGCCATTTTTAGCTAAAATACAGAATATTGAAATAATTATTTCTTTCATTTTTAATTTTTTTAAATTTTCTTCTCTTCTGTTTCCTAGCTGGAACTGGTTTACCATACATTTGGGCGGCACAATTTTAAAAAGACAACCGCCAATCTGGATTTATTTTTACAGAGATTTAATGAAATCCAGTTCTGGGTCGTGACAGAGATTTGCCTTTGCTCCCAGCTCAGCAAGCGTGTTCAACTCTTGAAGAAGTTTATTAAGATAGCAGCCCAGTGAGTAGAATCCAATTCCAATACATTGCAATAAGCTTCATAGCTCTCTCCCACTGATGACTGTAGAGCCTCCACTCTAGAAAGGGCATCATAGCTCTATATTTCTGGCAAGCATGGATTATTTTTCTTTTGTTACAAACCTATTAAACTAAACCTACCTGAGACAAAATAAATCTTCTTGTTTCTGAGTTAATCTGTGAACTAGTTTGGGGTTAGGATGGATTTGCTCAGAACAGTATTTATTACATGAGAGTTTTACAGAACTCAGTGCTTCAGTTTTACACACCGAGGTATTCTGTACAGTAGTACAGTATAGTAGGTGTACACTGTTCCCAACCTTGCTCCTTCTAGATGAATTGGGCTACAGACCTCATTATCCATGATTAACATGTTCCTGGCTTGGATTGATGGGAACTTGGATTGATGTTAGAGAACACATCTGGAGCATATTAGGATGAGGAAAGTTGCATGAGTATAGTATTTCTCAACCTTCGCAATTTTAAGATGTAGGGACTCCAACTCCCAGAATTCTGGGTGTTCAAATCCACACATTGTAAAGTTGCTAAAGTTATTGCACTAATCACTAGCTTGGTCTTAATTATCATAATAACTTGGGATGGAGTATAAACTGGAATATTGAATCTATAAATTGGTACATGCCCTTTTAAATTATGAATGAGATAGTCAGTTACTTACAGTGTTTTAAGTAAATCACAATAGCAAGTTTCCAAATTCTCATTTGGACATTAGTTTCATTGGCTCATGCATTGCTAACAATAGCAACTGTGGCAGGCTGGCTTTCAATTGTGTTCAGATCTATGCACAATGAATACATATTCAACATACCAGAGGGTGTCTTTAGTCTTTCTTAGTATGGGAACTTAGCACAATAAAAAAATAATATATAATCTTTTTTAGAATACTTCATACATCTTGATCTTTTTTTTTGTCCTGTATTATATCCAGAAGAGGGCAGTAGCATATACAGTTAAAAACAAAAATGATTTCTTTTTTTAATAATTAGCACAAAAAAAGGAGAAAATGTTATACAACTGAACCATTTGTATAACTTCCATCTGCTGATATAACAGTCTATTTTTAATAAGAAAAACACATTATTGAGACAAGCAGCTAGTTAGTCTATCAGTTTTGGCATCTTATAATTCAGCTTTCAATTTGCTTGTATGGTTTTAATATTTTTGCCTTGGTAAACTGAATAGCTTGAATACTCTGTCTTTGTTTTAATGGAAAGGTCTGGGCAGATTGGACACTTAAGATAAATTATGAAATATTTTATTTTGATCATGATGTATCATATATATACACAGAAACCAGATTAAATAGTAAAAAAGGACAAAGTTCTTAGAACAAAAAAGTTTTTTTAAAAAAATGGAGTTAAAAGTGTTTGCTGGGCTTCAGAAAACTCCAAAAGTACTTGCACTCACAAAAAGATGCCTAGAGTTTTAGGTCAGTTCTTGGTGTAAAGGGAAAGCAAGGTCAAAGTTGATGGTCACCATTTCAGCCTCTCTCCTACCTAGATGTGGGGAAAAATATCCATTGATTCCTTTCCGTCTTCTTTACCTCCACTTTTGTTTCTCCAGTTCTAAACTATACCATTCAGGCAAGAAGATTTGGCCCAATCAAGATTTGGTAGACATAACAGTTGTAAAATTGGCTTATTTAATAAAGCATGCTAATATATTCAAGACCTACATCATTTCTTCATTAGGTTGACAAAGTACATCGGCAAACCTCTTCTATTTTCTAATTGAGATGTGCATTATTCATAGTAAAATTGTAAAGATTATTTTTGACTATACGTTTAATGTAGTAAATATAATCAGTTGGGTTTAGAGAGCAGTAATGTAAGTGATAAGGAGCAACTAAAGGCTTGCACACTTTAGGCTTTTAAGAGAACCCTGTAGTGTTAGACTCAAAGCCAATGGAATCTAGTGTCTAATGTGCTGACAAGATACCCCAGGGAAGTGTTATTCTGACTTACTGTGCTAAATGTAGCCCAACAATGCTAACATGACTGTGATGAAGATAAGGGGATAGACCAGGAAATCTATTGTTGGAATCTCTTTGTTCTATGCCCAAGTGGAAGAAGCTTGGGATGTAGGGTTTATCTTGGGGGTCATATAGCACAAACTAGAAGATGTTGGAGGGAGATCTGATTGGTCTTCAGATGGAAAGTTGAAGTTTTGGAAGAAGGGCAACTTCATAAGGATCATTTTTGTTTAATACATTATTGGACTTCGCTGGATTTTTAAGAATGGAAATAGTAGCAGGACCTTCCCTCCCAAAAGACAAGCTATTTTTATTTCCATGAAGAAATACTTTCCAAACTTGTCCAGATTTGACAACAAACATTCAAATGTTTTGGGAGGGTAGAGACTGGTTTTAAGCCAGAAAGGAAAATGGCTTGACCCCCAAAAGCTTCCTGCATCCATTTCTACCTTTATTAAATAAAACATTGTGCTGCTAAACTTGGTATATAACAGATTGCCCATCCCTGCTCTGACACAACAGTGGGGAAATGGGCTCCACACCTAAAAAAATAAGGTTTATATTAGGCCATTGTCTAAATATCCTTAATTGAAAACAATTTTTCTTCCAAATGAGAATTTTTTTGTAGTTCTTGACTGAGTTTTGATTATATGACAGAGGAATCATTAATGACTAAAGGAAAGTAACTAAATCATTAGAATACAACTAAAAATTGTGTCTGCATTGCTAGCACATATACAATCCTTCTTAGTTCAGGATTTCTGGCTGTTTAATTTGAGGGACTTACACCAAAAGGCCTAATTAAAATAGTTTTTCCTGGCAATTCCAAATGACATTTGCTTTTGTGTAAATATGTTTGGAATTGTAACCTAATTTTAATAAACTGCAGTTGGAACTATTTATTGTTGTGATGACAAAGGTGTTTTATATTCTCGGAGTTCAGATATGTGTGTGTGTGTGTATAATTAAGATTGATCTGGAAGAACACAATCCAAAAATGAAACACATTCACAGAAGTAGGGCTTCCTATAACATTTTTCCTTCTCAAATTCTTTCAATTCTCAAATTGTGGTCTTCCTTTCTTCCAGCTGCAAGGAATATAAAAACTTGAATTCTTTTTTTGCTCTGATTATGGGACTAAGCAATGTTGCAGTGAGTCGCCTCACAATGACCTGGGAAGTGAGTACAGTTCTTCAAGGACTTGATTTTGATTTCTTCATCTTACTTATGTTACTGTTTCTTTAAAACAGCAAAGGAGACTAGCTGGCAGGAACCAACCTTATGGTGGCAGGAACCAACCTTATGGTGTTAGAGAGAAGATAGTTTGAGTCTGCTTGTGGATCTTTGGGTATTTTCCAAGATACCTGATTTTCAATCGTTTAATAAAAGCAAGAAAATTATTCCTTTCCTCTCTTTCCACATACACAAATAAATGACATTTGGCATCATTAAGAGTTAATTTTTCTGTGGTTGCCTTTTGTGGATCCTAATGGTGAGTCCTGATGTTTTAATAGAGAAAAAACAAAATCACTCTTGCCTGTTCAGGTCCCAAAGCCAGGTTTTCTGCATTGTACATTGGACTTTTTCTGCCACATGGTTGGCAACCTTTGCTACTCCCCTAAGTATCAAAGACAATTTTCCATGAGGCCAGACAAAGGACTGACCCTCATAAAAAGAAACAAATTCCCTTTAGTTTACAGAACAATTAAGTGGGGTTGTTCCTGATTCCTGGCATATCTCTTCAGAAGTCAGTTATACTCCTCTAAGTGAGCTGAAGCTTAGGCAATTATTTATAGGATGGCTAACTTGCATGCTTCCATATGAGTGTTTTCTTGTTCATCCTTCCTCAAGAATTACATTTAACAAGCATTAAACTGCCAATGCCATTTAGTGCTAACTTCTCTTGTTTTCCTAGGACTTCTTCCATCCTGTTTTCTTAATCACAAAGTCAATCAACAAGAGAAATAGCTGGAATAACTGTACAGTACTGTTGGATCAATATGGGTGGTTGCGAGAAGAGTATTATGTGGATTGTGGTTTTTTCTTAATTCCTACAAGTCAGTCTTGACTCCTGGTGCCTGCCAAGCTATGTCGATGCAGTCTTCTTGGTAGCATTTTCAGAAATGTTTTGCCCTTGCCTGCTTCCTAGGGCTGAGAGAGTGCCTATCCCAAGTAACCCTGCTCCTGATTTCTAGCCTGATGTCCATTACATCAATCTGACCTTCTGCACTGCTATCGTACTAGAACCTCTTATTGGAAAGTTACACTATTATGTAGTAACATAAATCTGAGTATTATGTGATAGTCCTGCACTATGCAGTACCTCTAGAAAGCATGCAGTTGATAAACAATAAGCTTATAAATATTGCAAAGATCTGTGAATGATGTTGCCAGATTATCATACTGGGGAATGTAGTTAACAAAGGGATCAACAAGAACATGGAAAAGGCCCTCTCCTCAGACATTTGATGAGAAATCCAGATTGGAATTTAATTTGCTTTGCTGCTATTTAACTTTTGTGAACTAAGGAGCAAAGCAAGTCTCTTATTTCCCAGGATATTTTGGGGCCTGCAACTAAATCTCCAAGCTTCACAGTTCTCTATTTATAATTTGGTTGCTAGGAAACTTGCTTTATTTTTCACTGCTGCTTTGTTGTAAATGAGTGGTGGAAGGAAAAGACTTTCTGCCATCTCAGACAGTGTTAGAGAACCAGGAACTACTCACTCTGCGCTTTCATGTGAAGACAAGCAAGATCATGCTATGAAGGGCCAAGTGGAGGGAGTGTTGTCTATTGGCATCTGCACTATGAACCAGCAACTGAACTGTCCTTGTACTTTCAGGAAATCAAGCAATCTAAATATGATACAGGATTCCATGCAGGTGTTTCTTTGTTTTTAATTGGCAGAAACTTCCAAGCAAGTTCAAGAAGATCTATGCAGAGTTTGAAAGCTTAATGGTAAATGGCAATAGAGATTTTGTTCTATGCATGGCACATTCTGGATCCATTTTATTTCTGAACTAATTTCTAAATCCCTCTGCTTTCTACATTTTATGTGTCCTTAAATGACTTGAAATAATTTATGATCCTATTCCAGTGCTGATAAAACAAGCATATATGACTAATAAATTATACTTTCAGGGAACCTGTTCTGAAAAATGTCTGCCCTACTTATAGTTGATCTGGGAAATCTAGAAAATTTTGTCTTCTTTAGATATCCCAACTTTAAATTTGTTCATGAATTATTTTTACAGAATCTTAGTTTTATAGGTTATAGAGATGAGATAGGAAATCCATGAATAAGGAGAATCAGAATTTGATATGCATCTTGCATTATAACCACAGGGCCACTTTTGATTCAGATAGCTGGTTACCCTTTTTTAAACATGTACTTAAGACACTGATCCTCCATTCAAAAATTGTGGCTGTAATTTACATATGTTTGAATTTGTTCAATGTATCTATTTTTCTTTTGTTTTTTTTAGGACCCTTCAAGAAACCATAGGGCCTACAGACTCACAGTTGCCAAACTAGAACCACCTATTATTCCCTTTATGCCTTTACTCATCAAAGGTAACAAAGGGGGAAAAAGATAAATTAAAAAATAATGTGATCCTGTCTCTTTATTTTCCCAAGACATAAGAATTGAAAAATATGTTAATCTAATCTAAATATTAAATTATTTAGCAAATAGGGCTTGGAAAATATATTAAACATTACATTTTTAACAAGAAATACTTTAAGTAGGAAAAGATACATTAGTATCAAGAAACTGATATATAGTCCCCAAATTAAATTGCCGCTGCTTATATTTATTTATTTATTTATATTGCAGACATGACATTTACGTATGAAGGCAACAAGACCTTTATTGACAATCTGGTAAACTTTGAAAAAATGGTAGGTAATATGTATTCCAAAACCAAATGTTTTGGTGAGTGACATCTTTATCATGCTGAAATCAGTGGCAAAATAATAGCTTTGATTTTTGAATGTGGATTTTTACTGGCAGGCAAAAATAGCTTTAGCAGGCAGGCATTGGAGCAGGAAGCTATCAGATTTTAAATTAATTCAAAGTTGCAAAAGATCCCATTACCAAGAAAACTCTTTCATTATCAATCAGCCAGTACTTTTAGTTCCATGGATCCAGAATAATATTTTTTGATACTTCAATTCCTCTTCCAGGTTAGCTCTATTTATTGAATGAATGAAGCAGTGGCAAGGTTCTCTTACGAAATGATTTATGCCTTACTCTAATTTTTTTCTGTTACCAATTTTTTCCCCAAGTTTCAACAAGACTGTTGTAGGCTCTTTTTCAAAAGCAGCAGGTTTTCAGAGCTATACCACTACATAATGTTAATGACTAGAAGGTTTTCCTCTTACTGTTTTTTTTTAATTCAAGGCATAAAACACATCCTGGATCTCATTAAAAATTGAAGAGATAATTTTTCAAAACAAGACAATATGGTAAATTTAGTGGATAGAAAGTATTGAATAAAATAATTTTCAGTCATATTGTCCTTTACCATTGTGGTCTGAGAAGATTCAAGTAGAGGTTTACTGCACTGCTGTTGTATGTTATGGTTAGATTTATGCAATGTATTGTAGTATTTATGTTGAAGCCTGATGCCCTCCATGATAGTGTTTCTTGTGTCAAAGCCCCGTGCATTGTTGCATCTAAGTCTTTCGTGGTATGCTTGTATATTTGGGAGATTCTGCTCTGTTTATATCATGAGGTTGTTTTCCATTGATTAATTGAGCTTCCTTTAACTTAAGATAGTACCTGTCAAGTACATATATGCCGGAGGAAAGAGTCAGTTGCAAGGGTGATGAGGTAGAGAAGAGATCTCTGTGTTGAACATCAAGCTATCTTCTTGATAGCAACATGAAAACACACCTACAAATCTTTTTCACACTGGGAATATAAATGCAGTTAAAGTTTGTGCTATTGACTGGGGAATTAAGATATCCCTAGGCAGCAGCACAGGTTATAGGACAGATGGCATGTCTAGAAATGGTTGGAACAGTAGAGGACTTCTTGAGGATCAGGAAAGGTGCACAAATGTTTCCCAGATTGCTCCCTCGCTGACAGCATTTATCTCTCTTCCATGCATCCGCAAGAACTGTGATCATATTCCTCGCAGAAAACAGCCACAAGCCACTCCAAGGCACTTTTACAGCAGAAGCTCCTCTGACAATATAGAATAGTGCCATCAACTGCTGGTTCTCCTATTTACTGGGGCCTTTCACTTTTGAAGTGTGAAATGAGGATTAGCAAACATGTGCATATTAGTTTTCAGGCTTTATGGATCTGAACAAAGCACACTCTGATCTTTATGGGGGAAAAGAAGGGGCAAGCGTAGTTTCATTTTTGGAACATAAAGATTATGCAAAAAGTGTGACTTGAACAGTATGTATGAATATTTATAACAATATTGAAGCCTGGTCTAGGAATGGATTAGCAGATAATGTGGCTGGCCTGATGCCATAATTCTAGGCTGTGGACGTGGACTGGAACTCTTGGGATGGGGTGGGGGGGCTACATGTAGGAGATGATTGGAAGGGAAGCAAACCCATTTCCTTGGTTCTATTTTGGAGGAATACAGATCTTCATTTTACATTGTTTTCCCTCAAAGGTTTTCCAAAACACACTGCATAAAAGTAAACTAATTTTAGGTGGATATACAATGTTATACAGTTGAAGAATCTGGCTGCTCTTCCTGAAATACTTTCATTATTATGACACATAATAAGATCCATTACCATTTCCATATAAATTAATATTGAGAGTGACCCCTGCATCATAAAATTAACTGTTTCAGATACAGCCGTATAATTAAAATAGTGTTGAGAGGTTCCTTTATACTAGTTAGGGTGTGTGAGGGATATGTGAATTCAGCTTTCTTAATGCTAGATTTGCTTGAGTTGCTTTATTGATAGGAAGGAATTATCAAAATTCTTAATATTAAGGATATCTCAATTGAAAGGGAAGGCAAGTTAAATTACAATTATCTTAAATTGCATTGATTTAAATGGATTTACCATAAATATGACTAAATATGGATCTCACCAAATGCCTCCTAGTAATTGCTATAAGGGTGTTCTTATGTTTACTTTAATTCAGCATAGTTTTCAGAACTGTCTCCAGTAAACATGGGAATGAGAAACCTGTTCAGTATTGAGAAGTACACAAAGAAAACATTTTGCTAAAGTTATTCATGGAAGATGGGTTCTCGTTTTGTTTTGATATCAAAGATATATATTTGGCTATCAGATAACTGAGGATAGCAGGGGCTGTTTGCAAGAAATTAAGGGTATCATACAGCCAGTGGGTGGTTCCTAAATTAGCCCCTTCTTATATTTTGAAAAGAACTGTCTCATTACAAGTGGGTCACCAGATCAGCTCATTAAATATAGGAGAATACCACTGTTAGAGTTGAAAAGAAATGGCCCAGACAAAAATAGTCTTTATTCAAGAGTTTTAATAGTATTTCAAGGTTACAAGAATTTCTTCTTCTGCCCACCTAACTCCTCGCTTTGACAAATAAACTAATGGTCCTCGTGGGGGTTGGCCCTCCTGCACTTGATCTTACATAAAGACTCTAAGCTGCTCCCCCACTTCACACATGGTTCAGTCCTTGTCTCTTCCACATCCATATTGTCCTTTTTCTTAGCCATCAAATGGCTTGGCCAGAGCAAACACTTTTATTTTCATACCCATGAATTCCAAGTAATACTGGTCTATCATTATAAAATAATGCTGGGCAAAATAGACATGCTCTGGTCCCTGAAAGGGATTTTTTAATATTCCTAGAAATAAACCTTCACCAGCATTCTACACTCTGATTTGAATTTAGGAGGAAGAGGAGAAGGATAAGAATATTACATATACAATATATGCATTCAAGAATTCAGGGTTTGTGATTAATAGATTCCCACATTAAGAGGAGTGCACATAAAGAACTAAACAAATTAGAAAAAGTTTAGGTTAATAATTTCTGCCCTGAATATTGTTAAGCAAAGTTCTCAGACTTTTGAGCTGGTGTTGGATATACTGATTTTTGAAAAGATGTTGTACATGATCTTAAAAATGATTGCCTTGGGAGATTGGACTAATTTCAAAATAGTTATATCAGAAGGTAAAACTTGAAAAACACCTATTGTTTCCTAAATTTCCTATCACTTAACCTCCAAGTTAAACTTTGCAGGTTTTCTTCTGGGTTGGTGTCCCAGAAGATGTCTCTAAGCAAAGAGTGTGATGGATAACAGTGGAAATGTCCACAGACATACTAGTACCAATGAACTTCAGTTTACGGGTCTGGGATGCATAGGACTGGTGTTTAAATTTTCTTTCTTTGGTGAGCTTTTTTTTTTCCTTTTATTTTCAGCGCATGATTTCAAATACTATTAGGACAGTGAAATTTTGTCGGAGCCTGCCTTTCAGTAAGTATTGCAGTATCTGTGTTATTATTAATAATTTTTCATCAGCTTAATCAGTGTCTAATGTCAAAAATTGGAGACAATGAGCTGAGACTAGAAGTACAGGCAGAATCAAATACCACTGAAATCATCTTCTCTTAGTTTTTAGAAGAGAAAGAAAGGTAGAGTATATGTCAAATACTGTGGGTCCTTTTTGTGAGATTATGAATATTTTCTCTGCTAATAAAATAATAATGCATCATTCTCCACTAGCAGTCAGTATAAAATAATGCTAAATGTAGAACTAGTTTAATAATTTTTTAATGTAAGCTGCCTTGAGTCTCAGCAGCAATGTAAGTCTGTTAAATAGGAAACAATAATTGCTTAGGTTTGAGTCTGACTAAGCATACCGATAGTTTTTCATTCCTGTTTCATCAGGTCCTGATACATCTCAAGCAAATAAGAACCATCAGGATATCCGAAGTTACGTACGTCAATTAAGTGTGATTGATAACCAGAGGACTTTATCACAGATGTCACATCGTCTTGAACCACGGCGTACTTAAGTGTTTTTGATGAATATACCTCCCGTTCTTTATCCATTACAAGGTCATTCCTAGGAATGCCACCTCTTTTTGCTACTGCACTGCCAACGCAGAGAAAAGCAACAATGAATTCTAAGATCTTTGGTCATTAATGCGCAATGTTGGTGCCACCCAGGAAACAACAGATGTTTGGCTATTGAATAGGACATGATGTGTTTCTGGGAGGTTACAAAGATAGTGCACTCTTCATTCATGTAAAAGTTTTGTACATAACAGAAATCTTTATTTAAAAATGGAAAAGATTCCAAAAGCTGTAAGATGAGTATTTAAGAAAAAAGTATGGAAGGGGTCCCTTGGCGTACAGAAGAAATTAGAAATATTTTCTGGTCCACTGTAAAATTAAATGCCCAATGAGTTTGCATGTTCATCTTACATGGGTTTCAGTGGCAAAAATCACTAATGACAGAAAAAGGGTACAATAACATCCTACCATGGTTTTCATATTCAGAGAATAATTAAAAGTCTTTCCCTGCAAGAGAAATATATTTTTTAAAAGTCAACTATTAACCACACTTGCCTTACAGCAGTAAAACATTGTGGCCACTTCAGAAGCCCTAAGATTGGTTGAGTCCCAAGTACTTCGGTATCTATCATGTAGATTTCATAATTTTTTTTAGTTCTTTTTAATTGCCAGTTAGGATTTTACCCCTGTCAGAACAAAGTAATCAGGTTTTGGAAAATAGAATTAAAAGCAAGTGGAAAGACACAAATTCAAAAAGAGCACAATCTATACAATCTGTTCCAGATAATATTTTCCTGGATTGAAAATCTTTTAAATCAGCTATACTGTTGGCTGATTTAAGTTGTATTTCTAAACTAAACTTTATAAAATGTCTTCTAAAGTTCAGGAATCATTTTGCACTTTTAAACAGGCAGTATATGCAAGTATTAATTTATTTCTTTACGTGTTAGGCATTATCCCATAAAAACTATTTTATCTATTTTATTTAGCATGTAATTGAAGTACGTGTTTCTGTTTGTACTTGGTCTGTATTTCATGCTAACAAAGAGATGATTTATGTCAATAAAATGCACTACATTAAATATAATTACCGAATACAATATATTTCTTCTTTATTTAAAAAGGTCACACATGCCACTTTTACCTTAATCTTTCTTAATCTGTTGTCATAGATATTATTATTTGCAGTTGGACTTTCTTATTAGTCGTAAGTACTTTCAACTATCACAAAATTCAGGCCTGAGCTGTTATTGTAGAAAATAATTGGTTAGTTTATATCATAGATTGCCCAATTTATTTAGGGTACAAGTCCGAAGAGAGATTCAGAGTTCTCAAATGAAGCACAAATGACCAGGCTCAAATTATTCTATTATTATGCAAAGAATTAGCTCTCTGGAGAAGGTTCTGATGCTAGAAAGCTGGAAGGAAACAGAAGAAGACAAGCAGCAAGGTGGATGGACTCAGTTACAGTGACAACGACTGCACTGTTGGAAGATCTGAAAGACCAGGTTAGGAACAGGTCATCACAAAGAAAATCTATGTGCTTGCTAGGAATCAGCACTGACTTGATGGCACATAACCAATAAAAAAAATTGTGTAGAAAACTGCTAAGGGATGTAATTTTTTTAAAGAAATGTTTGAACAAAATCAGATGATAAAGGCCAGAATAGTAGGGCTGTTCCTGAAAGACTGGGTGAAATTTGATTTCAGATAAGTGGATGCAAGCTTTTTTAAACCAGGTTGCTTTTAATTAAATTAGTGCTTTTAATTTTAATTAATTAGTGTTTTTAAAGGAAAGGGACAGGGAACTTTCCAAGGCTTTGTTAGACCCAATTAAGATCACATTTACAGACAGTACTGACCCTCTGTTTGGGAAAAAATGTGTAAGTTTATGCAGCTGTTGGGGTTTCACCATGTAAGTTGTATTTGTGGGGGAACAGTCGGTAAGATAGCTAAAACACAATTTCTACCTATAGCATGTCAGAATAGTGGCTGAGTAGAAATAGGTCATCTGTGACTGCTCTTCTCAAAAATAAAAGCTCAGTTTGCATTTTACTCTGAGAAAAGGAACTTAGGTTAAGAAAAATGCAATTTCACATTTCCTGGCAATCTCCAAGAATGCCTCCCTAATGGTATTAATTGTCTTTGCATGAATAATCTAGGAGCACAGCTGGTGTACAGGAATTTATACATTATCAAACTAATACTGCTTTTGAAGCAGGGTATTTTCTTCCATGCTACTTAAGCTACCCCCCATAGTCTCAAGGGAGGTAGATGTTGATGATAAAATCAACAGCTTAAATTAACACTTAATGACAACTGATATCCTTATTAGGTTTTATGTCAACATTCACTATTGAAGATGGGGACAATTTTCATCTCTTAAAGCAGATCTTAAGTATGCTTCTTGGCTTTAAAAAAAATAGAGGACATCAAAGTCTTATTCCACATTCAAGAAATTCTGCTTAAAAATAAAAGGTGGAGCAAATGAAACTATATGCACAGAAGTGGCAATAATGAAACAATAATTTGCATGAGAAATTTAAGGATGCATTTAAAGACAGGATTTGGGGATGATAGTAACTTTCCATGACTACTTCTTGTATTTTCTAAACACATTCCTGCTCAAAACACATTGAAGCAGGAAAGGTAGAATAAAAGCAGCGAATTCCATTCCATGATGGAGGTATAAAGAGATTAAGCCCATGATTACTCAATTATTGAGTGCTAAATCCCTCTCTAAGGGTGATGGGTGATTTAAAAGTGTGAAAAACTGGTGATGGGTGATTTAAAAGTGTGAAAAACCAAAACAAATTGGCTCTTCTCTTCCTTAATATCTACATGAAGCTCTGGGGAGATATCATATGTCAAGATGGAATTAGGAATCATCAATCTGTTGATTATACCCACTTACACATTCCCATCCCAGGCAGAACAGGTGATATGATAAAGGTATTAACTTCATGCCTAGAGATGATTATGCGCAAGATGAGAAGAAATGGATTTAGACTAAATTCTAGCAAGATAGAATGGATGTGGATACAGAAGTCTCTTGACTCCAGGGATATACCACTTTTGTCTCTGTTGGGGTTGTGTTTCCCTGGACAGAGCTGGTTTGTAATATGGAGATTTTCCTGGTGACACAACTACATCTGAGGTGCCAACTGCAAGCCTTCCAGGACCAGGGGGCTTCATGCAAAAATATTCAGCTTGAAAGTGCAATTCAAGGTGCTGGCTATCAATTTAATGGCTGAAGGCCTTAAAACTCTCTACTCAGAAGTGAATCTGCTTATCTGGTAAGGTCCGAAACAGAAGTATTGTCGAGGGTCCTGTCTCTGAAAGAGACCCTTCAACAAGTATTCTGTGGCAGAGCCTTCTCAGTGGTGACATGCACCCCCCTATGGAAAAGCTTGACCTCATATGTAAAAATTACAGATTTCCCTCTGATGAGTTTCCATTAAAAAGAAACTTCGTTCTGGGAGATAGGATGGAGATGTCAGACTTTGATATCTACACCTGTTGATAAGTCCTATTGTATATATTCTAACATCTATCTCTATATCATTTATCTCTATTATCTACCTATCTGTCTCTTGATCTATCTTTTACCGTATCTCTTTGAGAGAGTTTTGATCTCTGGCAACTGCTTAGGTTGGTGAGATTTTCGAAGTGGTTTGCCCTTGCTTCCTTCCTAGGCTTGAGAGAGAATGACTGGTCCAAGATTATCATGCCTATGGGCAGCACTAGAACTCACAATATCCTGGTTTCTGTCCTGATGCCTTAATCACTATCTCAAACTGGCTCTCATACTGGTTATTACTGTCATGGTGTTTTATCCTTCAGATTTTTAGAATAAATATTCTGTGCAATTCACCACAGATCTTTGGATAGCCTCATACTGTGGTGCTATGTGAACATTTAGAAACCCAAGGGGATCTAATCAAACATTGTGGGATGCTGTAATCTAAATGCTAAGGAGTGAATTCCTTAGTACTCTGTCCTGGAACTAATGAGGCAGCAAGAAATGAAACTATTATTGTGACTGTTAGCACAGTTAGCAAAGGGCAGGAACATGCAGAAGTATTACTTTCTCCCTGAACCAGCCAAGCAGACATTCCTACTACAGATAGAATTACAATGTGCTTAAAAGTTTATGACTGAAAATTCAATTTAATCCAACTGCAATGTCAAAGAAAATATACTTTGGGAGATTCTATCGCATACTTTGATAAAATTAGAATATAACACTCTACATCACACCCCAAACAAGCTTTTCCAGATGATAATGAGAAGAATGGTTCATTTGCCAAAGGGAAATTCTGAAAAGTTCCTTTAAGTGTTGAGTCACAGAGTCAGTTTACTACCAAGTGTTTTCTCATACAGATCAGCAGAACAGAGAAACCTACTTAAATGTCTCATGTAGTCTGCATATGGTTATCCATTATAGGGAATTGAATCAGTGAGGTTTGTGGGGATTCTGGGAGCACCATCAAGCATTTTTTTTCTTAAGTCATCAAGTAGTTGCACGATAGTAATCGATGCAGATAGAAAATTCCCAATTGATGTACAAGAAGAGTGCCTTCTCTTCCTTACTAATCTACACATGCTTTCAAAAAATACTAATTGCTGTAAAATTTGTCTTGATCATATCTGTTGTCCTGCCATTTTCTCAAGAAAGTTCCAACATCAAAAGGAATACCCTATCTTTTATTATTCTAGGAAAGCGCCAAGATTTTTAGTTGAGACCTGGAGATTATTTTTTAAGGAATCCTGGAAAATACATTGGGTATTTCAGTATAACAAGATTTGCTCTGCTATTAGGTTCTTGCAATGAAAGTAGAAAAAAAAGACAAACTAATTCCCTTGACTGGAAGGGGAAAGGCCAGAGCGATTCTATACAAGTCAAATAACTTTAAACATATTTTTTAATGTCATTTAAAAATCTAGCCAAACAAGTTAAGCAAAATCAAAGTATTTAACCTGCAGGGTACCTAGAGCAGATAATGAGTTTTGCTATGCAAAAAGAAAAGAAAAAAGAAAAATTTTAACAAAAAGTTGCTGGAGAAAATTATAAGCCTAAATTGTTAACATAGCTCCTTAGTAGGGTCAACTGCATAATATACGGTACCTTAACCTCTTCCAACAATTTTTAAACACCATGCAGCTTAAATAGCCTTCTTCAGAATTCAAACTTATTTCTTCTGGGAGACTGGAATGCAAATCAAGAAGTAATTGTAGAAGGAAATTAAAAGATGTGCTATTCTCATTTCATTTTTCCCCTACTGATAATAAGAAAAGCAGCATAGAGTGTTATAGTAACCTCTCTGAATAGCTTTACTTCCACTGTTAATCTGAAATGCATTACACCCTGCCTTTCAAATAACCACTGTGGTTTGTACTGTGATCAGCATTAAAGTTCAGCAGGCATAGCAGCAGATGTCATCAAAGGTCATCCATATTAGCTATTAAAAGAAATAATAGCAAGATTTAAAAAACGTTATTAAAAAAATCAGAAACTTTGACAGCACCCAGATTGAACTTTGAGGGTAAACATTCCGCATGCAGATTTCAAATTTTGGAGCTGGGGAGAATCGAAAGGATGTGGAAAACTCCATCTATGGAAATTCCACTTTGGTATGTAT
>JANHZU010007062.1:199850-219292 GCA_032468055.1 Acrochordus granulatus
GGAAACATAAAAGACAGCTTAGCCCAATACCGGTGGGGCAAGAGGCTCAGAAGAGACCCTCCCTAGTTTTTGGGCTGTAATGGGGATTGGGGTGGGGAGGGAAGTACTTTGAGACTTGCAAAAATCATGCCAGTCTTATGAGGTAGACCAGACAGGAAATACACCCAGATGAGATAATTGTATTCTACCATAAGGTTATATTAATGAAGTTTTTCCAGTCTGATAATATTATCTCTAAAAAGTTCTGTCAGAATAAACTGTAATATATAAACTCAAACAGAATTTGATTTACCTTAGAATATTTTGAGCAGTTTATTCAATTTAAACCCCTGCAGACTATTAGGAATGATTGACTCATTTATGCATGGACAGTCAAAAAGAATTATTGTAAAATATTCAAAAAGTAAATCCTCATTTGATTTGCAGCTGTGTTTCCTGGTAGTTGCTGTTTGACAAAAAAGAAGACTTTAGAATTACTTTGTCTGTGATAACATGCTTCAGGCATATTTGCATTTTTTCCATATTTTCCATGGATTATTCATACTTTTAATTCAATGTGATTGTTAATATTGCATTATATTAAAATATGTTTTAGTAATTATATTGCTGTAAGTATTTCAATTAAAAATATTGGATATAAAACATTGTAATATGGTAAGCTTTGTTCTGATACCTTGCTAATGAAATATGCAAATATTTTGCACATGACCATGTACTAAGGACTTAAAATCATGAATACATTGTGTTGTGTCAAATAATAAGAGGAAGCTACACCCATAGAATTATGTAAGATTATATATGAACCAACAGTGCATATTATTGGTGAAAAATACCAGCTAAAGTATACTTCTAGAAGAGAAAACCTGAAAAAAATTCAAATAATTATCATTATTTTTTTAATAAATATGATTCTGACCAAGACTGTAACTAAAACCTACATTACACAGATCCATAAACTTCTACAGGAAATATGCAGTGGAACCTCAGATTGTGAGCACCTCGGTTCACAAGGTTTTCACAAGATGAGGAAATTTTTTTAATAAAATTTAATTCAGTTAACAAGTGAAAGCTCGCAAGACGAGCACTGTGCGATGAGCTCGTGTGGGAAATCTCAAAATGGAGCCAATGGTTTTTCTCTCTCGCTGCGTAAAAAGCTTAAATTAAGTGACAGTCGTTCAAGAGAAAGAACTCCCGAGAGTCAGATTCCAGATTATCCTTCCAGGCAATCCCCTTCCCCCTCCTCTCCTCCCTCTCATCTCCCTCATGCCAGCTGAGACTCTTTTCAAAGTGTAGGAAGACTGACCTTCTGTCTTCCCTGTCTCTCTCTCTCTCTCACACACACACACACACACAGAGCCCTCCTCGCATGGCACCATCCAGCCTGTCCCCTCCTTCCCATCTCTTCAAGTATAGGAAGAAGTCTTCCCTGTCACACACACTCTCTCTCTCTCTCTCTCACACACACACACACACAGACACACACACACAGAGCCCTCCTCACATGGCACCATCCAGCCTGTCCCTCCTTCTGCCTATCTGCCCCTCCATCATAGAATGGAGGCAAGTTATGATAAGAAACATTTCCAAACCACCCAGGAAAAACCCCTGGAAAGGCATTGCCAAGGGAAAAGGCTGTTTTGCCCTTGAGCGGCAGATCCTCCCAATCCAGAAGCTGTTGGCCAGAATCTGCCTCAGAGCAGATCCATATGTTCTGGTTCATTTGTTTTATTTTGACTTTATATTGTGTATTAATCATTGTTCCTTGTTTCAGATATTAGGGACAATCATTTCTGCATAAAATGCATAATCAAACATTGATTTTTTGAACATCTTAATTCCTTTTTCATAGTTCTTCTGAGTAGTACAGTTCATACATATGCAAGATACCAATGTGCCTTGGCTATACAATATGGGGAAAATCTGTATTTACTTAACAACCTTCCCTCAGCATTCTCTCTGTTATTCTTTAGAACAGAGTAGTAAATTCCATGGCTCTAGATTAGATTGGGATTTTAAAAAAATGTAAATGTTGGCAAATTATTTTCATAAGACTGCCAAAAAAATTCCATGGTCTGGTCTGCAAAATTATTTTGCAGCTGAACTGGTTGACCCTATCTGAACTCACACAGGATGGGCCTGTTTGGGACTTGGATGAGATACTATCTGAAAATACCAGGGCTGTAGTTTAGTCTGGGAACATGAAAATATCATGGAAGAAAGAAGGAGCAAGCCCTTTCGTTAATTGTTGTCAGAAAACCACACAGACTTGTTCATTAATTAAATCATCTTGAAACTCAACTTGAAGGAAACTTATCTTTGTATGCATAAATAGGGGATGATAGGATGTGGCTGTTGGCCACAAGCTAACAGTTACTTCACAGAAATTGGAATTACATATTCTGTTGTTGGCACGTGTCTGGTTGATCTGTATTATGCAATAAATGTTTTCAGGAAGAAGCGCTTTTTGTAAAACATCGCAGGTGAATAGCTGTTCTGTTACAATTTCCCCAGGATCTGAGCCCAATAGAATTTTAAAATACTGTAGAACATGTGGGTGATTTTTCTTTATCTGGATTCAGTCATTTCTAAACAATATTGCTATTCCTGTAATACTTAGAAGTTCTCTCTGAGCTTGCAGATGTTCCATTACCCAATCAGATAACATCTCCAGGGCTAGGGAGTGTAGGGTTTGCTCCCTTTAAAACCATAGCTTGCCCTGGCAGTGTTGGTTTTCTCCTTGGTAGTTCTTTGATCAGGGTATTGTGTTCTGCTTGATTGTCAGCTTGATTATTTGTCTGTTTGGTAGTTCCTTGATTAGGATATTGTTTTCTCCTTGGTTGTTTGTCTGCTTTTAATCCATGCTTATCTGGGTGTAGGCTGTGGGAGAGGATGTGTTCTGGTCTTTTTGGTTTCTTTCTTAACTTCGTTATTGTCTGTTTTGAATGGTGTGTAAATGTAGTTTATCTCTGGCTAGTTTGGCCTAATGGTTAAGACACCAGGCTAGAAACCCTGAGACTGGGAGAGTATTAATCCTGCCTTAGCCATGAAAGCCAGCTGGGTGACTTTGGGCCAGTCACTCTCTCAACCCAACTCATCTCACAGGGCTGTTTATTTATTTTTATTTATTTATTAAATTTATTTGTCACCCATCTCACTATAAGCAACTCTGGGCGGCTTACAGTAAAATACTAGTTAAATATATGCAGCATGACAAATAAATACAATAAAGATAAAAAATAAAAAAGATATACAAGATGGCAGGGGCAAAAGTAGAGGTGAATCAATCTAGTAGACACCTCTCAGATGACACATGCTACTTAGCCCCCAGGCCAATCTGCAGAGCCATGGTTTTTAGCTTTTATGGAAGGCCAAAAAGATGGAGGCTGGTCTCACCTCAGGATCTTCCATGGGGGGGGGGGTGCCACAGCAGAAAAGGCCTTCTTCTGGACCCCACCAGCTGAAATTTTGTGTCTGACGGGATCTGTAGCATGCCTTTATTGCCAGCACGGGTGGGGCAGGCTAAACCCATTGATCATAACAACTCATTTTGTTTTGGGAAAAATAGGAGGAAGTTTTGTTGGATATGTTTGCCACTTTGAGTTATTTGTAAAAATAATCAAGGCAGGATACAAATAAATACATAAATAATCTCTATGTGTCTATTGATGGCTGATGTGTCTGAGTGAATTCACTACCAGGAATTCTCTAGCATTTTTTTATTTAGCTTGGTCTAAGATGCTCACAGTTTCTAGTTGAAACTATAGTTAAATCTGTCCATGTGTTATGAAATTAAGGAGGTTTCATCATGTCTTCTGACTGCTAGTTGGTGTTCATGGATGTGCTCTGCTAGTCTTTAGCCTATTTGTCCTACATAGTGGCTGTTACAGTCCTTACACTGTACGTTGTAGATGACTCCTGTTTTTTCTTTTTAGGCTATTAGATGTTTTGGTTTACTTAGGATGTCTTGGAGGAATTTAGTTGGCTTGTGTGCCACAGTTATTGTAATGTGGTTGCCATAGTCTATTTGTTGTTTCTGAGATGTTTTTGATGTATGGCACTTCATCTGTTTCATATTCTGTGTTGGTTGCGCTCTAGTGGGTTGAGTTGTCAGGCATTTTTTGATAAAGTTGCATGGATATCCATTTTGTTGGAAGATGTTGTATAGGCAGTCTGTTTCCTTTTTCTGATGTTCTGGGTTGCTACAGTGTGTTTGTGCTTGTCTGAATAATGTTTTTATACAGCTCCTCATGTGGGAGGTTGGCTTGTTACTTTGGTAATGGAGCACTTGATTAATGTGGATTTTATTATTCCTATTATAAAACATGGTAAATATTCTTGCCACAACAAAATAAATGAACTCTCATGAAATAGTGATAAATATTAATAATCATTTAGTGATGTTCTATAACTCAGAATGCTAGAGTAGTTAAGCACATCTAACCCTATAATTTTGTCTCATGAAAGAGCACCTCATACTGAGATGTTTAGCTGATTTATTCAATATGGTGTGAGTGGGTTGATCTAATGGCAAATGGAAATTATTTTGAAAATACGATCTTGATAATGAATCCAAACCTGAAGAAAATGCATTCTAACTGTACATTAGCAAACAGATAAGCAAACATTAAAAATAAATAGTTGCCATGTTGGTTTTTAAGAAAATTCCACAATATGGTCATATATTTATTTGGACCAACTGTAAAGCTTTTATTCAGTGGTTGGACCGAATGTAGTTTTTATTCAGCTATGGATTTGGGATTTAAATATTTTCTTTGAATATTCTTGAGATGAATAAAGCAAACTTTCTTTTGCCTTTGAATGGATTTAGTGACATTTATAATCTGATATGTTTGATAGAAAAACTATTTGCATCACGGTAAGGTTTTGAAATAGTGACAATGTTTTTCTCAATGAAGCAATTTCCTAAATAAATAGGAAAATAAATTCACAAATAAAAAATGGTACATTCCAATAAATTCAGTTCCTGACTCCAGTTTTCTTTTTTGAAAACTGCTACAGGAACAGTGATGTTTAGACTTCTAGCTAAATGTTTATTACAATTTAACAAACAAAGTTTTCTCCAAAGCATTCTAGGATTTGCCGTTTCCTGTAAATCTTCCCCAAATCACTCTCCCATTTTCCCTCCTATTCCCAGGCTTTACTTCACATTCAAGCTGAATTGCTTCAGCTTTATTGGTAGTGATAATGAGTGATGAAAGATAAAAGTTTCTATGTGTTACAGAACCAGAAATATATAGCAAAACATGAGCAACAAACTATATGTGTAAATAGCCAGTTCTGTCCTTGTTTGATTGTAGCCAGTGATGTGAGTCACATTTACGATTAACATATGGGTAAAACAGTTATCTGTTTATGTATTCATGGGAAATAGGAAAAGGTTTGTTCTATGAATGAACTTTCTGGCTTTTTTCCTTTTCTAAAAGGAGAATATCCAATTGGAGAACTGAACCTAGAATTGTGATAAGCCTTATTCTCTCGTATGGCTATAATTCCAGGCCTTTCAATTCATCAACATAACCATTTAATTTTTTATTTTTTTATTTATTAGATTATACATTGCCCATCTCACTACAAGTGACTCAGGGGTGAACTGTTTATTACCCTTGTTCCTTCAGTGATGAAGAAGCATACGCATTTACAGTTCTATTTTTTGCCAGTTGGAATAGGATTATTTTGACCTCCCATATTTTCTGGCATTGAAGGATTGTATTAATATATCTATGGTTGTAAGACTAATCAATTAATAAACTATACTACTATACTAGATTATAAATATATCTACTATTTAGGCTTTCAGAATATCCCCATGTTGCTTTACAAAGAGGGTGTGATAATTTATTTATTGAATCTATTTACTATCTGTGACAAATAAAACTAGCCAATCAAGATAATTTATCCTTTAAACAATTATAAACAATTAAAAAACATAATTACAAAATTAAACAATTACAAAAGAATGCAATCAAACGTACACCAGCCATCCCACACATCCATGGGATCACCAGGTCCGTTGACAAAACCAAGTTCCGAGAGCCTTCCAGAAGGCCAACAGAGTTGGGGCCAATCTCAGCTCTGGTGATTAATTGATTGAGATTATGCCTCCTCTCATGTTTATTCCAAGTTCTGATGTGAACAGTTCCTAAATTTGGTGGTTATTGTCTAGAACTGTTAAATTAGAAAACTACTGATTTGTGACACTCCTATCCCAAATATAACTCTTCTTAGACAAATGTGGAAGATTGAAGACAGTCTCTAATAAACAAGATCCTCTGTATCTTGATTGTCTTTAGGTACAAAAGGAAACAAATTGTATGAACTAGTAACCTTGCAGTGTGCTATCGCTCCATTTTAGGAGGCTGTGGCAACTAAAAAAAGTGTTGTTACAAACACTTGTATATTGGAAAGCCAATCATGCATTGCACTTATCTGTGTGATTCTTCAGCTTTAAAGCTGTTTTGGGAACAAGACTCCCCCTTGATTTGCTATCTTGTCAACATTTTATTGGCGGCCAGGAGCACATTTGGAAATATCATATTTGACAACATATCTACATGTTTTCATTATTTATTTACCTTATTATTTGTTAGATGTATATCCTAGCGTTCCTCTATATGGGAATCTCCCTTTCTGCTATTATTAGATGGCTGTAATGTACTAGGTGATGCCTCAGGAGGAAACCTGGAAACTTCACAGGGCCATGCTTCTTGTGGCTGATATTAACACCTGCCCTAAGCTTTCTGTTGCTTTAAAGTTCAAATTCAAGTGCTTGTTTTAGCATATAAATCCATATAAGATTTGTGTCCTGCTTCCTCAAGAAACAAATTTTCTGTTGTGTTATCTCCTTGTGTTAGATTTAGTCACCCACTAAAGGGATGCCATGGATGCTATCCAGGAAAGAGACACAATTAACTTGGCTAGCTCCTTCTCTGTGGTAACATCACACTGAAATTGCTCATACTTTACCCCTTCTGGCTGATTTTAAAAGGGATCTGACTTTTGTAAGCAAGTTTTTTTTTCTTAATTAGCAACTTGGCTATTTATGATATGTATTTTGGTGGATTAATATGGTTATATTTTATTAGTATTAGTTACTGGTTGTATTGCTTTATTGAACTTTTGTTAATATTGAGGCTGTTTAATGTTGTGCTGCAGTGTGCCATGGGCACAAGTTCTGTGGTTAAGGGTAGTAGTACATCACTCAGGCTCTCTATTCTCACTTTTGATTAAATCCTTATACTTGTACCAGTCTTTGAAGTATGTTCAGAAATTTCAGTTAATCTAGGTTGTTGCAGGAAAAGTTCCAATGAGCATCTCTTCCATTTTACAACAGCTTTATGTAGGGTGTTTCTTCAGACTTGTACAGGACTTCAAACTAGGCTATAAAAAATATCACATTTCTTCTTCACAAATCTACCCAGGCTTTGAGATCTTCAGTTCACAATTGCTTTTCTCTTGATTGCACCATCACAGAAAACAGCTTTTTAGTAGTTGCTTCCCCAAAATGCCAAGGAATGTTATGCTCTCTCCAAATAACAGTGGTTATCCTTCTGTCAACAAGGATAAATATGTTTACTTTAGCAGATTTTAGATATGGAAGCTCTAAACTTGTTTGTCTGTCAAGGTGGGTTTTAATGAATTGTTAGATGTTAGTTGTTTCTCTGTCTTAACATTTATTTTTAAGCCATCAGCGCTTTTTCATAAATTTGTTTTCAAATATGCTTTAACTGCTTTAATTAGATGATGTTAGTCTATATAATCTGTAGGTTTAATGGTATTTTTAGCTACCTTGAGCACAATTATTGATACAGATGAGTCAAAGAGTTTTTGTGTTAATTATAGATTTATGTTGTTTTGTATTCACATCTGGTGCTTTGTTGCATTTTGAACAGGCAGAAATACTCAGCGTATTGAGCCACAGAAATATCATTCAGTTTTATGGAGCCGTTATTGAACCCCCAAACTATGGCATAGTTACAGGTAAACTAAGATTCTACTCCTTTTGGGATATGTAGGTAATGTTTCTGAAACACTTGATTTTTTCAGTAGCAACCTATGTACTTGTGTTTGTTTTAAAATAACCTGATGGCTTAAAAACAATGTGACCTCAGAATGCCAAGACTGATTATTTGCATTTTATTACCTGTGAGAAATTATATAGTTAACTTATAATGTCAGGGAGAGATTATGCAGGTTGTAATTGTATAGTTAACTAATAATGTCAGGGAGAGACATTAAAGAGAGTGATGGTTAGTACTTTCACTATTTAATTTATTAAATATAAATTTAATAAATGTATTTATATTTATTAAACGTGTTTAATATAAATTTAAATATTATTTATTTTATATGTTTATTTAAATATATTATTTTAAAACATTTTATGTCAGTCCTATCAGAAAAACAATCTCATTACTACTTTGTGTTTATGTTTCATTCTTGTATTTATCACATCATTTATTTTATCATAATTTGCCTAATCTTTGAGAAACCATGTGGTGTAATGGTTAAGGTGTTCCACTAGAAATGGGTAGACCCACATTCTAGTCTTAAGCACAGAAGCCAGCTGGGTGACTTCGAGCCTGTCACTCTCTTTCAGGCTAGACTGGGAAGAAGAACAACAATCCAGAAGCCATCAGTGGCAAATCCCATCTATAGGGTGGCCAATGAGGTTGACACACAGACAGTCTACACAACCTTTTATTCGTAAATCATACTGTCCTGTCTTGTTTATAATGTATTTGGATTCTCTATGATACGTTGTTCAGATTCATTGTTTTTGCAACACTACGTAATATCAATTGCACTAATTTTTTAATCAAAGATTACTAATTATTACACATCTATCTGTCATTAAATGTACCAATTTAAATATATGTTTGTTATTTTGTAATAGAATATGCTTCTGCTGGGTCATTGTATGACTATATTAATAGCAACAGAAGTGAAGAGATGGATATGGATCATATAATGACCTGGGCAATGGACATAGCTAAAGGTAAGTGAAATTTATTGACAGCAGCAAGGACAATAATTCACAAAAGATTATAATTCTATGCTAGTTCCATTTCCTATGATGCTAGGTCTATTCTAAATCGTGAATGTGAATTATTCATAATGCCTAAAGATAGTATCTTAATTATCTGTCCTGTGAAATCTTACAAAACCTGTTTGACTTACTAATAATTCTCATAAATTTTCTTCAAGTATATAACTTGAAAAAGAATGTGGGAATACTTGGCATCTTACTAGTTTATTTTGTAAGAAAAAGGATCAATGAGAATAGAATATATTATTATATATTATTTGAATTGAGTACTAAATTAATTATAATTGGATATATCTATAATTTTAAATATTATTATTAAATTCTGATTAACAGCAATTGTCTTATTTAAAAGCCAAATAAATAAATATACTTTCCTGTCTCTTTTATTGTTTTTAAAATCACTATAAAATTATATAGATAGAAAGTATATGAAGTGCAGGCAGATTTTCTATTTTGTTATGGGGTAAGAATTGAACATACAAAGCTAATCCAGATGGAAATAAATTTCCCAACATTTTGATACTGATTTCAAAGTAGTTTCTTAGAGTTTAGATATAAATTATGTCATACAAAAGGGATTAGATTCTTTTCTCTCCACACACATTTTTCTAACATCTGTTGCCTTGAAGTTGCTTTTATCCTTATTTTTTTATTTCAATGTGCGTGCACACACACCCCTGTATGATTTTCCCCAGTTATTACATTCATACATTCAGTAATCTCTTAGCAACAGCCTTATTCAGTGTCATGACTTCCAGATGTGTTGGGATTACAACTCCAGGAATTCTCATATCAGCATAGAGAAATCAGAAGGAAGTTGAACCTGAGTATGAGATTTGCTTAAGAAAGCCTAGGGTAGAAAATATGTGCGCACAAAGAAGTATATATTGAGATTAGGGATTTAAATAGAAATAATTTGTATTCATGCTATTGAAAATGCATTTCAAATAGATGCTAGTCATTTTTTATGAGTTTGGAAGAGCGTGTGGAAACCTAAACCATCACTCAGTTTTTTAGAATTTTTTAGAGTGTTGCTGGAACGTATTTCAATTATGTACATATGTCTTAAGAAATGCCTCATATATTGAAGGCATTAATGTTTTAATATTATAGAGAGATACAAAACTATTTAAACTGGTGAACATTTAAATATCTTATATATCAAGAAATGTGATCATATTTCTAGTCAAAGCACATGAAGTATAAATAATTCATTTAAAATATTCTATACTTAGATTAAGGTTAGTCTGTAGATCTTAATTCCAAATGCACAGCTTTGACAAATCTTTCTTCCAATTTCAAAAAAGTTATCAATTTTTTCCCATGCCAAGTTCTGCCTACCTGTTTCAAAAGTTATGGATATTTTTCATGACAACAAAAAAGTAATCTTCTAGTGTTCTAATGTTTATAATTTGCATTAAGTTTAATTATAAGCTAGTTATCCTTTGTAGAATTGTGCTGTGTAGATCATGATGATAATGATGCTGATAATTTATTTGACTTGGTCATTGCCCAACACAGGTCACTCTGCGTGGCACACAGAATAAAAACACAATGCAATCCAAATAAAAAACAATGAACAAGATGGTAAATGCAGCCAACAGCAATACGTATACATCCTACAAATGGCTCCAACTGGCCTAGCCTAAAGCCTGGAAGACTGGCCAGTCTTTAAAGTCCTCCAGAATGCCTCAAGAGTGGAAGCCACTCATATCTCAGGGATCCTTATTCCAGAGGGCAGAGGAATATTTTTTAAGGGCAGATTGTCCTCACTATAGAGGAAAATAGTCATTATGTAGGATGTACTATATGCTTACCACCAATACATTGAAAACTCTTTCCATACTCATATGCACATATACATATACCCAAATAAATGATATGCCTAGGGAATAATAACAAAATTTAACAACATTTCTAACCAAGTGCATGCAGATGCAGAAATTGTACCAGAAAATATCTGCTGTGAGAAAGCAACCTGATGATACATGCAGTAAGAACTGCTCATGAGAACTTCACTTGCCCAGTCACTAACTAAAAAGTGCTGATATGGATGCAAAGCCTATTCTTATACCCACAAATGTCAACCAATTGCCCCTAATGTTTATTGAATCCGCCTTATTTGTTTCGAGAACAAACTCCTCCTGGTCCTGACTCAGCAAGATAATTTTATAAACTCTTTTTCATTTTTACTTTTAGGAATGCATTATTTGCATATGGAAGCTCCAGTCAATGTAATCCATAGAGATCTGAAATCCCGGAATGGTAATTCAGCATAAATTTACACATTTTTAATTTATTGATTTATTAAATGTATGTGCTGCCTATCTCACTGCTGCAGTGACTATGGGTGATTTATAAAATGATAAAAAGATAAAACAAGCAAAATTAAGAAGATTAAATAAGAACTAAAAACCAAACAGACAGAAGTCATGGGGGTGGGGATCTTCTTTCTACCTTGTGAGCCATCCCTAGCATAGAGTACCCCTATTGGGTCCAGAAGGCCAGGAGTGTGGGGACTGACCTCACCTCTAGCGGGAGAATATTCCAGAGAATATTCCAGGGGCCACAGCAGAATTTTATTTTTCCTGAAAACACGAGGAACAATTTCCTCCAACAATTTTTAGGGTTGATACTGAAAAGTGTAAAATTCAGTATTCAAGCCATTTTGATAAATGTAATATGAAAATATAAAAATTCTACATAGGATTTTAAAGAACATATCCTGCTCATGATATCAAAGGCAGTGTGCATGGCATTACACTGTCTGCTGGATCAAATCAGTATGCGTTGGATATGGCTGGTTGGGGATTGAATCCTTTCTTTTCTACATTCTCAAAATGCACTGTCTTAACTATTCTAATTTTTTTAATTAATTTTTTAAAAATGTAAAACCTCCACACACTTGTGGTTTTCTTTTAGGGATTATACTCCAATTGTTGATTACTTTTGATTCAGTTCAGCTCAGATTAATTTTTTTTTATTTTCCTACCCTTTTTAGAAAAATAAAAAATTACTTTTTAAGTAACACCTAAAATAGATAATAGTGAAAGAAATTAGCTGAAATTTGGAAGTGTAAGAATCAAAAAATTAGTAAAAAGTAAAATGATAAAAAATTAAAATCAGATCTGTAGAAGCTGCTGGTATTGAAAATATTGTAAATGCAAATAATGAGAGTTATTGGGCAATATTTCATATGACCAAATAAATATTCTGAGCCATGTTTATTCCTCCTTTTCCTCAGCTTTTTTTCTCAAACTTGTAATTTTTCACTATCTGTTTGGTATGATGGTAGGTAGAGTCCACAATATATTTTGGAATGTTTCTTTTCTTTTTAGGGTCATGTTTGACCTATCTGCTTTATCTAAGTAGGAAAAAATGAAGAGATGCCCACTGTTCCTTACCATTGGCAGTTTTTAACTCCATTTTCAAAAGTTTTAAAGCAAAATTCATTTAAATACATAATTGTCTGAAGAAACTATGTTTATGTTTGTATACATTTAATATAATATATCTTTATATTTGTTAAATGTGCTAAAATAATTATTGCATGCATTTCAGTTTTTCCTAAACTCTTTATTTTCCCAGTTTTTCCCCTTTGGTTTCAAAAGATTTGGATAGTTTACAATTATCTATGATACTCTTTTTGCATATTTTAAAGATACATATGACTGCATTGTAAAGCATGGCAATTTTAGTTTCAAAGTATTTCCCAGTAATTATTAATACTGCATTTTCCACTCCACTTCTGTAACTCATTGAGTTGACATTATGGTAATTTATTTGCCATGATCTTGCATAGAAAGAATCAAGTCAATAATAAAGCCATCTGGTTTTAGATTAATGTTAGCTAGAAAAATATTAACGGGACCTGCCAGTATATGTAAACCTATAATATATGGAATTATTTTTTTTCAAAGAAATGCATGTGGTTTCTTAATAGTATAAATGTAATTTTCTTTTTTTTAAATTTCAGTGGTTATAGCTGGTGATGGAGTATTGAAGGTAGGAATATTTCAGTCTTTTTATATAAATATTTGTTGGGCTGAATTTTGTTTTTCTTAAAACAAACAAAAGTTCTCTACTTTTTTCTAGATTTGTGATTTTGGGGCTTCAAGATTTCATTCCCATACAACACACATGTCTCTAGTTGGCACTTTTCCTTGGATGGCTCCAGAAGTTATCCAGAGTCTTCCAGTATCAGAAACATGTGACACATATTCGTATGGTGTGGTGAGTATACATATTTCTGTCCACGCTTCTGAATACATTAGATAAATCTGTGTTTGGACAACTGGATATAATTCATGCTCATGTTCCATACATATGTAAAAGCACAAACACAAATTGTATTTATGAGGTACTCATTTTGCCTTGTATATCCCAGCCATCACAATTCTTTGGATTTCATAGTTCTCTAATTTTGTGATATTGTTTTTGACACAGAAAAAGCTGTGGCCCATACTCATGCCAACACACCTATAGCCAGGACATTTTTGGAGAGCATCAGATTATCTGCTACTTCCAAGGTCCACCCTTCTGCCATAGAAATCAAACCTGAGACTGTTTTTTTAAAATCATTGTTTATTCTTGCTCATGAAATTTTAATTAATTAAAAAATCAATGTAAAAAGCAGTTAAGAATAACTTTAGTCTTGCTTATTTCAAGGAGAACTAATTATTGCCTACTTGCAGCCAACCCTATAAAGATTCATTCAGAAAAAAGCTAAAAGAAGTTCAGTGGGCTGATGATGATCAGATAAGCTTCATCTAGAATTACAACTTAGAACCAGCTCACAGTTTTTTGGAAAAAGTTAACTTCGCTAGAAAGAAGCAGTTCAGGAAATGGCTTCTGGATAAAATATTGATCATTGGTTTATTTTAAGAAGGTTGAATGATACGTGTTTCAGAGACAAAGAGTTTCAAAGCCTGCAATATAATTTTTTTCCAACTTGGATTGTTGTGCATTTTCAATGGGGAAAAGAACTTGAAACATTTAAGGATAGAATGAAATTCAGAAATAATTACTCAGAGTTAAATGTTTATAGATAAACAATAATCTAATTAAGTTATTCCCTTGCTCCTGACAATGGGCAGAAAAGAGTGAATTCTTAGTCCTTTGTGCAATCTCAAAATCTGTTTCTTCTAAAGCAGAGTTTTTGGAAGGGGAGGATAGTTTCAGAGCAAATTTAGCAGGAGAAAGTCCTGTCATGTGTTTTTACTTCTGCACATTTTAAATTCTCTCTAGAAATCTCTTCAAGTAAACTTAAGTGCATTAGTATTGAATCTTCTCACTGTTGTTTTCTGTCAAGATTTCTTTTCTGTAGGCTTTCAACTTCTAATCAAATGGGCTAACAATGTTCTCCAGAGATAAAGAATCCATCAAAAATGTGGCGGTTTTTGATTTAAAACAATCTCATCTAGAAATAAAGTTTTGAATGGTCAAGTAACACAATCTAGAGCATTAATAAATGGCTTTTGTGCTGCACAGACATCTGCTTTTCATCATTTGAAGCACAGCTGAAATTCTGATAACAAAGAACAGAATCCTTTTCAAATGTAAACTACTAAGATGTTGAGAAATACTATTCGGTTGGCAGAATCTGTGGTATATCTTTTATTTATCATTTTCCCTGCCTGAATGGATTATATTCATTAAACTATTACATTGCTTACAATGCACAATGAAGCATTTTCCCACTCCGGTATGCTGTCAACCCAAGGGTCCAGGGTTTTCTTGGTTGAGCTGAACTTCTCTTTTCTGACTAAGTTAAAAAACACGAGGAAAGACGATTGTTGTACCCATTTATAACTTTCCAAAGTTTAGAAATCATTTCATGAAGAACAGAGGGTCCCAAGTTCCACATCTCCTTATGTGGAAGTAAGAATCAAATAGTCTCCTGAAATAGATCATGTTTTAAAAAGTAAACATACCTTTAGCCAGAATCTCCTATTTTGTTATGTGAAAATGACCCATAATAGCAAAGCTGAGTTCAGATTTACAATTTATAATCTATCCCAGTACAAATATCTGTTGTCCAGAAAATAGATAATGTGTACTATCGTTTAACATATTGTTCTGTCATCCCTAGACATGACTTTGTATTAGGAGGAAAGTAACATGATCCTGCACCCGATCTGAAAGTTATACAGTTAAATATAAGCCCAGTAAAATTTCCACCAGCACTTATGGATTCCACAGTCCACTGGAGCTAAGCAGCCAATAAATTTAAATAAAAAAAATTTATTTAAGATATGCTTGTGAAGCAGATTTTTGGCCACCAATTTCTGTGTATTTTTTCAGCATATTTATGGCATAATAACTAAAATATATATAGTAGCCTTACTCTGAGTCATATTTCTGGTCTGTAATTGGCTTCAATCACTTTGCATCTCATTGCAGATTTTTTAAATGACTTTTACTGTGGCCGAATGTGAAGCAAGCGTGTAACTACATATCTGGAGTTTTCTTTACTTGATTCATCATAACTGTCCTTTTCAAAGATGATGCAATGGCCATAATGCAATTACATTTCCGTATTACTATGTACTTAATTGTAAAACTTCTCCCTGTAACCCATAACACAAAATAGGCTACCTTGAATTAGTTGTACAAAATCAAGACGGGATATTCATATAATAAACCTAATAAATCATATTTACATGTAAATCCACTTGGTCAACCTGGACATTTTGGGGGGTGGAGGGTGACAAAAAGGATAAAAATGAGATGAAGAGGCAAGGTCCTTCCTGGGCCTGGCCAGATAATCACAACAGGTAAGAGTTTTTCTGCTTCCTTTTACTGCACACCACAATTCTTATAACCAGCATGGTCCTTGTCTCCATTAATATGCTCTTAGCATAATGGTTTCTAAGTAGTAAACATTTATAGTTTTATAATTCAGATTTATTTAACCTCTAGAATGCTGCTACACCTCCTGGGATTGAAAACCTGCCTCAACATCAGGGTTTTTCTTTTCTCATACTAATGGGCAACATCTGGTAATAAGTTATTCTCTTTTTTAAAGATAGCTGGCCCAACTAAACCCAAATGTGAACCATAAGTTAAGAATTGTAAATATTTAATGGAGAAGAGTCATCTCTGGTGTTCTTAACCAGGTCATTATCTTCCTGGAAAATATTGATAGAAAGTTTATTTTATTTTAGCCAAATGATGTATTTTCCAACTCAGATCAACATAAATATGTCTGCCTTGTGAAATCTAAAGAAATGCAGTTATTTTTCTCTAGGAAAAGAGATTATTGCTCTCTTTGACATCACCAGTTGTATCAAATCTTTTGGTATAAAGGTGGACTATCATGTCAATGAAATTAGCTGAGGTCATACCATGACCTAAAATAAATTTATTTGACTAAGTATGAAATATAATTAAGTATAACAATATTGCTATAATGTTGGTATTGACACTGAAATATTTGAAAGATGGAAGCCATTTTTGTTGCTTACAAATTTGTTGTGCTACAATAACTATTTTTTTAATTTTAGATTTAACTCTAGAAAAAACAAATGTAAATGGATAGAGATTGTCTCCTAAGAGAAAGCTTTGGTGCAAGACAGTAGGTTGCAGAAACATTTTCTAATATGGTTTGAAGACAAGAAATCAATTTGTTGGCTATATCAACTATCAAAAAATAGAGGTACAAAAGGAGATTCACAAAATCTAGTCCCCAGCTCTCTTTCAATAATTGTTAAATGAGGATTTATTATTAAAGACAAGAAATATTCAGCAACGATTTGGTGAACTATCTGAAGCGCAAACCGATATCCAATTTTTGCTAATGGGCTTTGATTGCCTGGTAATTGGATATAAATCACAGTGTATCAAGGTTTCATAATATATTTAAATTACAAAGTACAGTAATAAAAATCCTTTTTTTTCCATTCCAGGTTCTCTGGGAGATGCTAACAAGGGAAGTCCCCTTTAAAGGCTTGGAAGGATTACAAGTAGCTTGGCTTGTAGTAGAAAAAAATGAGGTAAGACTATGTTTCTACATTCAGGTACATAGATCAGAAAACAGTATTGGGTTTTGCAAAAGACTTTTTCATCTTTCTCAAATTGAAAGTAAGTTCACGCGTATGGAAAGATTAGCAGTAGGAGCTAACACAAAGGGTCAAAGTGATGTTATTCCTCATGAATGGACCCTTTACATCTAATTGTTGCAGCTTCACGTCGTGATGCTGTAGATCAAAAATTATACAAGTACTGTACTAGCTTCTCAGTCTCAATTGTAAAACCTGGGGGTTTGTTCTTAGGGATGAAAGGAGCCATTGCGTCCAAGGTAGGAGAACAGTTTAACTCCATCTCCTGCATTTAGGACATCTTTATACTGGCCGGGAGTTTATCTATCTGTAAGAGACCTTAGCTACTTCAACTTAACTCTCCCAGCAGGAGTCACTATAATACAAGAAACTGCCACTTAGATGAGGATTTCAAAAATAAAAGAAGATAAAAATAGTTTAAAAAAGAAGAAAATTACAGTTTTGCCACCCACGTTCCTCAGTCCATTGAAGATGAGCTCCTTACTGGAACTGGAAAGGCTGTGCCATAGTTGCAAGCCTCCTCATGTCATGTCTTTCCATTTCAAAAGGACTTCAGTGGCGTAAACACCCTTTGTACATGTTCCCAGTGTTGCTTTTCTTTTGGTTACAAATTGAGGCTTTTAGATAGTTGAACATGGGAGTTCAATGAACACATGGTCTCTTTAGTATCAAAGACAGGAAGTGTTGTTTGAAAGAAGAAATGTAGTGTGGCGGCTTTATTGCATGCAGGCAATGTTTGGGATTCCTCCTCTATCTAGGTTGGCTAGAAGGTTGGGTACCATTATAAAATAACTTAGGTAATTTCTACAGTACGACTTCTTGATTTCTTTGTTATATTGCTGATTCCCTAAAATATTTTTGAAGTCTTTACATATAATAAATTTAATTATCAAGTTTTTTAAAAAACAGGAAAGATTTAATGTAAAACTTAGCATCCTTGCTTTAAATGTTCTCTCTGAAATACAAAAGGCTTGTGATATCTGTCAATCATTGTGGAATAAACAATTTAGTTGGGATGTTCTATCACTCATTATAAATTTATATCTGTAATTCTTACAAATTTAATCTTGAAATAATAAATTATAGCAAGTATCATTTTTATTTTTTAAGCACTAGGAAAGTTTATTTGATTTCATCAAAACAGACTCATCCCATCCTATAGACAAGGCATTAAGCAAGAAACTTCTCCATCTAGATCAATGCTCTGATCTTAGAGTTGGATATAAGATTTTGGTATATAACAAATGTAATATAAATAATGTGTCAGTTCTGCCACCTTATGTTAGTTTACTTAAATTGAATGTGATCCAACCAAAATTAAGCATATTAGTAATCTCACCAATTCTAGCACTTTTCTTTTTGCCTTTAAAATGAATGAAACTTAGAATTTTTATAAATGCTTATCAAAACTTTGAAAAATTCAAGACATCAAGAGGGGCAGTAGTGGCTAGAATTGAATTGTTCAGTTGCAGTAGAATAATACAGCAAATATGGAAACAGTATCCATAAACAAAAAGTTATTGCACTGATATTTGCTCTTTTAAAAAACTCAATTTTTTTCCTGATTAAAAAACTGAAATATCTATATATTCTTTGTGACATTAAAATAACCACCAATAAAATGGCTGAATATCTGAGGCACTGGCCTCCTAATGAACTGTCACTTTGCAAAGTATGTATTGAATTCAAAATAAGGTAGTCATGCTTTAGTCCCATTGAAATCAATGGGATCTAAATTTACCTACAATTAACTTGTACCACAGATTTTACTTGGCCTAAAACATGACTTATAACATGAATTATTGAATCCACCACCTTATAATTATGGCACTGAGTTTACACTGAAAGGAAAAAAAATGAATCTCATATTTAGTCCTAGGATGAATTCTCTTGTTTGGAAATTTAGAGCAGATGTAACCCATAAAACAGTTAAAAGCAATGGAAGTCTACCTTTATTCTGAAAAGGTGCAGAAGAACCTGAAATATATGTACTACTGTCTACAGATACTTTTATTTTATTCTGTCAAAGAGTTTTTTGAGGTCTTTGGATGAAATTCATAGTCAGATTTGAACAAAGGGTTTTTTTCAGTGTTGTTTTCATTTAAATCATATTAGCTTTTAAATGAGTGATCAGTGATAGACTCTCTAGGGCCCATAAAGTATATCAGTTACTCCCGCGTAGAGAACTGCATATCCTGTACTATGTCTATACCCTTTATTATTGTTTCCTTGATAATTTGTATGTTTTATATCAGAGGTGTAAATTCTGTTAAAGAAGGCTTTATTTAAAATCAAATGAAGTTAATATCACATTA
>JANHZU010007062.1:234223-246247 GCA_032468055.1 Acrochordus granulatus
AAGACTCCGGGAGGCAGTACAAGACAGGGGGGCCTGGCATAATGCAGTCCATGGGGTCGCGAAGAGTCGGACACGACGGTGCGACTGAACAACAACATTATTTCAAAAACAGTAGAAATTCTGTTTTTTTTAAAACTGAAGTTATAATAGATGATTTGCTTCCTAAGGTAATTTAAGTCAGCTTGTACATCATAGCATAGAAAAGCTTTGCCACACGTGCAGCAAAATAAAGTAATGCTGACATGATAGATTTCCAAGCTGGGAAAATGGATTGTCACACTTCAGAACTTTAAGGGGGGTGTATCCCTTTCCTTGTGAAAAATAAGAAAAGTAGCCCACTAGGAATATAGTTGGGGATGAAACATTTTCCTCTGATATGTTATTGATTTATACAGAGGCAAAAAAAATGTGCTAATGAGAACCATTGACAAGTGTATTTCAAAGCAGTGGGAAGGACTAGAATTAATTTTAGATCATCTTCATATCCTGCTGACAAACACAGAGATGCCTCACTAATTATTTTTAAAAGGCATGTCTACATGATTCATAAATATTTGTAAATAAATTGCATAATAAATAAACAAAATCAGCCTTGATCTTATCTCAAATGCATAGGAAAGCATCTAAAATCCATATTTTCTTGTTTCAGTTTTAAAGGAGAATTTTCCCTCCTTCCCCAACAGAAGTTGTTATGGATATTATTTGTGGCACTTTATTGACACTATTACAGGGGCTGGATCTCCCCTATATCTATTGGCCACTTTAGGCTTCTGCAAGCTTGTCCCCTTCCCTTCGGTTCCTGAGCTGTGTCCTATTGGCCATTTTGGCTTGGAATACAAGAAAAACCAGATGATGATTTCCTTGCAGTAATACCTGGGCAGTGCTTTGCTTAAGGATACAGTGCTCTTCTGAAAGAATACTAGGCCTGCTTCTAAATATGGCTTTACCATATTACTGTTAAAAAAATAATAAGAGGATGGGTCTCTCTTTACATATTCAAAACAATGTAAATAAGACACATACATCCTCCTGGATCAACTTGGCAAGTTTTGGGGATTTAAAAGAAGGGCCTATATGCAGTCCCATGTTTTTAAGGTATCTTCCTGTACTTTCTTTCATCCATCATGCCAGAATGGAATTTATTACTTGCAGCTTCAGGAATTCAGAAAAAAGTGAGATTTTAAAAAAAAAAATGTAAATGGTAAAATGATCTATAGCACTTTGATTATAGGCAGGTTGTGTATAGTATGAATGTTTTCCATTGCATTGAATTGAAACCATTCCATAGAATGAAGATTTTTAAAAATATTGGGGCAATTCCAAACATTATTTTAAAATGGTGCACTTAATTGTACTTATATGTGGTCTCAGTCGTATTATTTCAAAGTAAAATATTAAATGAATAAATAAAACACCTAGGGACATGCTGTCCTTCTCAGTAACCAATTTTAATTATTTTTCTGAGTTTTACTGGTCAGAATGAAGCTCCTCTGTTTGAAGAAGGCATCCTCCATCTTTGGTTTACTTTCAGAAACACTTACATTGGCCCTTTCCATTTCTTCTTTAATGAGTTGATGGAAGGGAGCTTGAGTATGGATAACTGAGCTGGATAACTGAAGTAGTGAAAGGCTCAGGAAGCAAGACATGGAGCCTGCAAGCCTCAACTTGTGTCAGGCTTCAATAAAATGGGGGGAAGGGCTCTTGTGTTTGTGGTTCAACAAGTCTCTAATGTGCTAATTAAATGTCCTGCTTGAAGCAGCACTATACTTTTTACTCTTTCACATTTCATGAATATTCATGTGGAAAATATTTGTGAGCAATTTTTATCTGCCAGAGAAAGACATAACTTAAGCAATTATCTCTGCTTAGATGTGAAATCGAGGCCACCTTAGACAGGCTGAAGAGGTTGGAACGTGATCTCAGTTTTAAAGAACAGGAACTAAAGGAAAGGGAAAAACGTTTGAGAATGTGGGAGCAGAAGCTAACTGAACAATCCAACACACCGGTAAGTACTGTTATGGTTTTTGTCTTGTTTTAGAATTTGTTGCAGTAGAATCTGAAAATCCAACAAAAACTTGAATCTAAGTTCAATGAGTTGCACTCATATGGTGGAATTGTCATATTTTCTTGCTTCGAATGGCAAGTGGCCATGTGGTCTTTTGAAACTGATTTCATTTCAAGCTGCTTTGCTGGGAAGTATAGGGGAAGACTGTTGAGAAATAAAGCAACTTTAGAACTGTTATAACAGTATATTAAAGTCCAAGTAAATTATTCTTATTTGCATTGAAGAGAAGGTACCATCTAAATTAATTCAGTCTATATGGTAAATTTTAGCACAGTTTGGAGCATATTCTCAGATAAGATGATGTTGGGTTGCAGTCTACAGTAAATGCCATTATTTAACTTGGAGCTAATGGAGGGAAAATCTTTTTTCAGCTAGGGACCATTATTCTCTGGATCTTATTGCTAGCTATACATATGTTTTAGGGCTATGCAGAGTCCTATTTAAAATCATGAGGATCCAGGGAAGTGCAACATGAATGCCCCTGTAACTTGAAAGGTCTTTTTCCCTTTTGAATCTGGATTGTTGCACAGTTGTAGCATACTGATAGCTTTTTAGCATAATTGTTTACCTCCTGGCTAACCAATTGCAAAAAAAAAAAGATTTAAATAAATCATAGTTGAATGCCGCAACATTCAGTGGACTTACTCAAAGGATGATTAGGTCTGGATCCAATCCAATGTTCCATTCCCCATCTCAAAATACACTTGGAGCTCTTGCAAAAGTTAAAAAGCAGAATCCCATGCAATTCCATGGAAATAAATAATGTGATCAAGTCAGCTTCATCTACACTGTTACCTCTGATGTGGAGATATGTTAGATGTCTCAACCCTGTAGCTTAATTCTGAGTCACTGTATTGTGCAGCTGTCATAATATTTAGAATGTGGGTCAGTTAGGATTTTCAAAATATATTTATTGTCCTACTTTTCTTTCGAGAAGTACAGAGCGTCTGATTGGGGGACAGTCTGGGATCTGCACGTAAGAAACCGAACAGACTATTATCTGCTTTGCTTTAACAATATGTGCCTTCAGGCTGTTTCATGGCTTGCACATTTTCAAAAGCAAATGGATATGTTTCAGGCATTAGATTCTGTTATGGAAAATAACAAATTTTGTTGTTGTAAGATAGATAATCTGAGATTAGAGCATGGCCATGTAATTAGTGCAGCACAGGAAGGACATTCATTTTTTTTGGCCATTAATATAATGCAGTTCATAAAAGTAGTTAATTTTAGAGGGAATTGTCTGGAAGATGTATAGATATTGTACTGGGGACTATTTATACTTGCGTATAAATGAATGTTTTCTTATATAAAGGGCAAACATAAATAATATTTTCTATCTAAATCTGAAGCTTTCCTACTAAAGGAGTCACTTAATTTCACATGCAATGAAATGATATAAATGCCCAAGAAGTGGCTGCATAAAAACTGGTATATATAGAAGTTGCTTTCAGGCACAACATGATTACTGTACCACCTTATGACTTCTCTTGGTAGCAAACAGACAGGCTTCTGTTTGCATTATTTAATTACTGTATGTTGCATTTTACTTCTGCCTGAACTGATGAGCTAACAGGCTTCATCCACTACTGCCTCTTGACACAGCATTCATTTGCAATGTTTATCGAATCTGCATATGTTATAGAGCGTTGTCTTTCTGTGCTTCACTTTGCAGAGTACATTGTACTTACTATTTAATCTAAGTTGGGATTTTGGCCTGTTCACTCATTCTGCACCTTCTTTCTGAGGCACAGTTTAATGGCATCCATATGAATAACATTGCATGTGTATTCCAGCTGTGAACATGGAGTAGCCTATAATGATGAAGCATGAGTGTTTCCTAGAAGCAAGGTGTTCTCTATTCTCTGTAGGTAGCCCATAGGCTTCCTTTGATGTCTGCAAAGATTGAGTAGCTAAGATATGGGCCATCACCTACATGGTTCACAGCATGAAACATAGTTGTAATGAGCTGATCTTTCCATGAATGAGGCTAGGGGATTTTTATGCTGCACTATTGCTTTTGCTACTACTTTTTACTGGCTGGCTTTGCTGAGGGAAAGTGTTGTGCTCAGGTATATTGTACTCAGCATAAACTTTTCTATAGATATTAATACAGCCCTTTTATGAAAAGCAAATGCAGTTTTCTAAAAGGGAAGGCTAAAATGGTATTGAAAGTAGAGTACCTTTTAAGCTTCTGGAATGAAGAAGCGTACAGCTGAAAGGGCTTCTGTCCAATTTTTGAATAATGAAAAATCTTGCTGTTTCCAAACCACCTTTTCACCCTTTTCCTTTGCTTAAGAAATTAACTTCAGAATTCATCTACTTATAAAAACAAACTGCAGATGTTTTGTGAGTCTTGTCAAATAGTGGCCTGTATTTGAGAGAGTGAAAGCAGAAGCAAATTCATATTTGGATAAAAGAGGAATAAATAGCTGAACTGATATGCATATTTTCTTCTTTTTTGGAAAATTCAAATCCAAGTGAATAAAGGATTCGGTTCAGTACAGGATTGTTTGAAATGAGAACCATAGACGTTTGAAAAGGATGTTATATTGCTGGTCCTTAATGTGTTTAAAAAGCTTCTGTTATAAACATGAGCTGAATTGCGGCAGTCAGGCAAACCTGTTGCAAACCTTTGGCATCTTCTGGAGGTTTGAAGGAGCAAAAATGGGACATTGGCCCAATGGTTACACACTGAGGTAGTAGATCCCATAAAGGCTGCTCTTCTCTGGATTGCAGGCAAAAGCTCACATGACTGGAGGCTCCTCTTTGCAGCTTTTAAAAATACTTTTCCCACGTGTAAAATGGCATGCCAGATAAAAGGCCAGTGGGAAGATGAGGTGACTGAATCACAGATGAGTTCTTCTGTGCAACCTCCAGATTAGCACACAGCCAAAAAGATCTTGCTTTTCCTTGATCAAGAAACAGGACTTGACATAGTTAAAGACTGAAAGCTACAGATGTGTGGAGTGAGTTGTATAAGCCAGAGCAATTTGTAGTCCCAGTTACAAAGAGAACAAAAAATCCAAACCTTCTGTTTTTCAGGTGAAAGACAAGAGTAGGGTGTTAAAAAATTCCAATTCCAATAGGGCTGTATTGTTTGGGCTTGCTTCAGGTTATTGGTTTGAAATGGTTTCTCCCACAGAAATCACATCTAAACTAAATTCAGCAAACAATGTGAACCTCCAACCAATTTAAACTGCTGAAAGGCACAGGTTGTGATACCGTAGAGTTATTCAAAACATACTCCAGCTTTATAGCAGAGCGTTATGCTATAATCAAGGTCAACATAGCAAGAGGCTAGTCCCTTCAATCTAGTTAAAGTGCACGTTTTGTTATGTCGGTAGCCGCTTGACTCTTTTCCTTGCTAGCTCCTGACAAGAGATGCCCTTTCAGAAGCTGCTGTTTTCATTTCAGGATAAGCTTCAGGCTCAGCAGAGTGAAGGATTGCCTTGATATACAAATAACACCTTGTAAGAGGCAGGGCAAGGAAGTTCTCTTCTCTGCCCTCAATAGTCTTAAGGCAACTCAGATTTTACAGAATTGAAATTTAATCCCTTGAGGGCAGCACTGTTTGTCGCCTCAAAAGCAGAAATTTTAATCCGGGACTGCCTTTGCAGTTTCGCCTCAGCTGCGGCCCAGGGGAATAAACGCTCAAGTGCAGTTTGTTGAATGCCGAGTTGCTACCCTTGGCCCAATGGCTTCAAGAAATTAGGGCAGTTAGAGCGCAGTTTAAAGGCGAGGTGAAGCTGGATGTCTTTTATTTTTTAAAGTAAGTGTTCTCTGTTCATGTCAAAGCTGCTGATTCTGATAGCGCAGTTCAGGTTTCACATGATACGGTCGACGTGTTCAGATTAAAAAGGCAGACGGTGAACCTGTTCTCCTGTGTTTCGGTAGAAGCAGGAATTATTGCCGTGCTTCAGCAGGGATATCCTTTATTGCAAATGTAGCTCATCTTTTTAGCTGGGCAGCTCAGCTCATTGGCAGTTTGGGGAAGAAATTCTCGATTTTATTTATTTTTTTTAAAAAAAGAAAAGCTTAATTAATATGCAAGAATTAGCATATAGAACTTATGTCAGGAATTGGAAGCAGATGGAGACACATGCTAAGCAGAGAGTTTTCAAGTTTAGGGAGGAAGCAGCAGCTGCTTAACACCTGCTCTGTCATTGTCAAACATTGTGGTGACATTGACATGGAATTGAAAGGCAGACAAATTGAGCAGTTTTGTGGTTATATTATGGAAACTCATCCCTCTTAGTCCTGATTTACACATCCAAATACTGGCTACTTATAATGTAACTCAAGGATGTTCAGTGTAGCAGGGCATCAGTATAAAGCAGCCTTATTCTTTATTTTGGGTATTTTTTTAGCGCATAGATGCAAATACACACAGATCTTTCTTTCTTTTTCCCCCCACAATGTGCAATTTGAAATTGTAGAGACAAGAGATAATAACCTGAAAAAAATAGAAAGGTATTTCAACCAAAATGGCCAGCTGCAATATCTGACTCCAATGTAAGGTAATATGCTGCTCTTATAAAAATGAACCAAGATTAGGATTCTAATCTTTACTTAAGAATATTTATATTAAAATTAGTACAGTAGGATTAGTCTGGGTTTAGTGAATAAGAAACTCATGTTTAGCTTTCCATGTGTCTTAAAGCTCCACAATATAGTAAGCTGTCCATTTTCCAATACGGCATGAACAAATTACAGTTTGTCCCCCACTGAGCTTTGCTGCTTGATCCCATCTCTTTTGGGAACCATAGCAGGGCCGATGTCAAACCTTCAAGATGCTTCAGGAGAGCCAAAAGGAGAACCTCTAATAGGCTCTCTTCCAGGTGATCATTGCTCCCTCTGCAGTCTCTGGATGAGAGACCCAACATTATTTCCAAATTAAACTTTAAAATTATATTAGATCATATAAATTTCTCTTGTTTGGACTTTTCTAAAGGACTTCTTTATTTTAAAATATTTTATATACTTTTATAGGCTAGACTGGGATGTTGAATATCCTGGGATAAGGCAGTGGCAAGTGTTTTCATATTTTCTTAGAAAACTGCATAGATGTGTCTGTAAAAGTATCAGGCATATGCTCAAGTTGAAGTAGATTTTATTTTTTTATCTATGAGAGTTTTGTGTGGCATACAACAATGCCAATCATTTAACAAAACATTCTTAACCTAACATAAAATGGAGAGCCTTTGTGCACTCAAACGTATTTCTTCCTTATCCCACATGGATTGGAACACACTTGTATCAATCCTCCATTTATTAATTTTTTTAACAAAGTAATAGGATAGATAATGTTAAGACAAAGTGATTGACTTACGAACATTATGGCTGGTGTTTTGAAGTTTTAATTCTGTGTCTCTGCTCCAACATTCTTACAGCTCAATCATGCTAGCCTTCAAAGTACATTTAAACATTGTCCAGCCCTGGATTTGAACATGCATTTCTTTCCTAGTATGATTAGACTGAGAAGAAATAAATTATATGAAGAAGGAAACAGCTTAGCCCAATCACTGGGAGCAGTTGCAGTTTTGACCTTCATATCAAATACATTAACAGGAACCTTAAAAAGCCAGAAATCAGAATGACCATGTAATATCTGCCCTATTAGTTGTTGCAAAAACACAGCTGGTGGGTGCAGAATCCATGCATTAATGCAGTCTTTCACTTTTCTCTAGGAAGTAGGTTGTCAAGGGGACAGCTAAAAAGTCTCATTCAAGCAGCACCAAATAGTTTGTATAGACAAAAGAAATGTCCAGCAATTTCCACTGAAGTGGAAAGGAATAAAATATGACCTCATATATATTTGTACCCACAAATGCCTCTGCTTGGTTAGATCACATCCAGCATATTTTGCTTTATGCAGAGCCATACTGTAGAATGCATATAGACTACTGTTTACATAGATGGAAGCTCCCACCATCCTTATCCCCAGGCACATCCCCAAAACTCTTGAATAAGTAAGCATAAGAAAGTAGACAGAATGCAAGGATGACATTATCCCTGACAGAAATTGGTCCATCAGCAAAAGAAGATAATTGAATGCCCCCCCCCTTTGAGAGTAGGAAGTTTTTGTGAATTTCTTCTGATTCTCAGTATTTTTCTTGCCTTCTGGAATCTTTTCAAATATTGTAGACTGCATGTGAAGAAAAGTTAAGTATCATACTGCTGTAATGTACAATCATTTATTTTTTAAATCTCTGTGTGGCAATAAAACACTTCTAAGTATTCTTAGCAGCAGATTACTGTAAGATGGAGACTCTGTGTCCACCATAACCTGTGGAATGAAATATTATCCTGTAGGAAATAATGGACATTTATTTATATATTAAGGAGCTGTAATGCATATCATAGCATGTACTGTTCTCTAGAGCTGAATTCCTTTCAAGCCTATCAGTTCTTATTTTCCAGTAAAAGGTGTGAATTATTGATTAATTCTGAAGAGTAAGGATTTGTTTCTGCTTTCTCCATAATTAATTTGACTATCAACCTCTTCTCTTCAGTGGTGGCTTTGGATTCTAATAAAAAACCGGGCATGTAAGAAAACATAAGTCATCTACAATTTTGCCAACTAGGAATACTTCTTCCAGTGTGAGACTCTGAAATATTTAAAAAATATGTTTTAAAGTATGTTTGCAAATTGATTTTCAAAACAAAATCTGATTTGTTTTTTCTTTTGCTGTGTTACAATTATTCTCAGACTAGATAATACCACTAGAAAAAAAACAGAAATCCCAACCTTATTTAAATTAATTTAAATGTTAGTATTAGAAGAATGTTAGCATTAGAAGCCTTAGGTTTCTAATATTTTTATGGATTTACAACAATCAAGTCTTTTCAAAAATAAATTCTGACTTGGCGTTTTGTATTAAGGTTCACTAATCATGTTACTTTCTATTTATTGCTAACTAATCTGGTGGTGTCTTTTGCTGGGATTTTAATCGGTTCTAATTTTCCTTTCCCCTACCCCTCTGTCCTTCCTTTCCTTTTTCATTAGTTTTGCTTCCCTTTTGCTGCCAGAATGTCTGAGGAATCTTACTTTGAATCTAAGACAGAGGAATCAAACAGTGCAGAGATGTCATGTCAGATTACTGCCACGAGTAATGGGGAGGTAGCTGGCATAAACCAGAGCCTGAAGGCCTTGATGATGAAAGGTTTTGGGGATGTCTTCTCTATGAATGAAGCAGGATCCATTCTGCATTCTGGAATGCAGATCAATATGCAAGCCAAAAAGAATTCTTCCAAAACCACCTCTATGAGAAAAGGGAAGAAGGTCAACCTGGCGCTGGGGTTCCATGAACTCAACTTATCTGATGATGATGATGATACCGATGATGAGATCGATTTTGAGGATGAAAGTGATTAGTGGTAAAGGAAAGCTGTGAGGACTCTAGTCTGGCATCTATATTAAGGGAGAAACAAGACATTGAGAAAAAGCATCTTAAGTTTTTAATTTTTGAGCAAGATCAGAGCACTGTTTGTTGCGAAGAACATTTTGTTTCTTATATGTGAGAAATCACGTTACTTATGTTTATACCCTTTACATGGTTGTGGATTTTTTTTGCTTTAAATTTTTAAATTAATTTAAACAATTTGAGGTTGTTTGTTTGTTTAATTTTTTTATGTTGACATATTGTTGACATATTTATGGCTCAATACTATATGAAATTTTAAAACTGCCAGAGATTTAAGTATACATCTATCCTTATTCTTGTAGGCTTCTTGAGCAGGTTAACAGATTGAAATATATGCTTCCATTGAGAGTTTCCCTGTACATTTTATCACTGCAGTGCCAGAGAGCCATCTATACACTGGAGAGCCAGTTGGGTTTAATGGTTAAGGCATCAGGTGAGAAACCAGGAGTTTATGAGTTTTCTAGTCCCACCCTGGAGAAGCTAGCTAGCTGACCTTGGGCCAGTTACTCTCTCTCAGCCTTAAGAAGAAGTCAATGACAAATTACTTCTGAAAAACCTTGCGAAGAAAACTGCAGAAGTATCTCCAAGAATCAGCACTGATTAATAGGCATCACCCTGAGAAAAGGGCCTTATACTAAGATATATAGCAAACAAACACACTCAAATGCTTACTTTGTCTATCAGTACAGCTCCCCTGTTTGGGGCAAGGTGAGAGAATGAAATAAGTTCTACCAAATCTTATACAAATTTCCTGCCATACAAGTGACATGTCCTTAACATTATTTTAAAATAATAAGAAAGATCTAATCCAGACAAAGCCTTCTTGAATAGCTCGGTTGCTCTTGTGTGATAAATATGTCCTTTTCACATTGTTGCATATTTGTTGCCATTTCTATCACTTTCCTGTTGATAAAAATCTCAGTAGAAATGAAAAAGGAACACAGTACAATGATATTTAAATGTATTATTTCTTGAGTCAAAGCAATATTCAGATAGGTTCTGTTTCCTAAAGTTGTGATTATATTTCAAGCATAATTTCATAGATATAATCAAGGATTCTGATCATAGACATAATTTTTAGAGCTACAACATCTAGCTGATGGCTTGGGTTAATTTAAACAATTAAAAGTTTTGATTGAATGTGGTGCTTCCATTTAATCAGGCAGCATATTTCTAAGAAGGTTAATTTTTATGAATTTAGGAATCTATAAAGTGATAGATGAAGGATTCCCTTATTTCTTGCATATTTTTTTCTTCCCTGGAGGTTTTTTTTTTTACATTTTTTTGTCATCCTGAAATTACTGAAAGGGAATTAATTCACTGTGTTCATTCACAAACCCTTCCAGCACACCCCTTGCCTTGCTTTCTCTCCTTTCAGTGGTGGAATTCTCACACAGAAAAAAAGCTGCTGTGAAATTTTCTACACTGGCTCAGAAGGGGTATCAAAGTTCCAATCTTTCTATCCTTAAAATAATAGTTTGATTAATCCTGTAGCCTCTGGGATATCATAGGAGTCTTAAATTGTGGTTCTGCAGATATTTAACTGATGATCACAAACCTTTTTAGTAAACAAAAACAAGATTGCCTTGTATGTGTTCTTGATTGATAGTTTTGTATGTGCATTGAACTACAGACACACAGATCTTGGGAAGATACTAATTGCTTGTAAAAACAGGCTGTGAAAGTACCTCCTTGGCACATATTTTCAACTCATTTAACTTCCAAAATTTTATTGTAGTGCTGAATATTCTGAATTAACTGTTGGAGCACTACTAAAGCCTTATTTCAGATTCTGTTACAATCAGTATGTAACATGTCTAAGCTTGGGTATACAAGCAGTATTATTTTGATAACAATGAAAGTCCTAATCAAGTGTATGCAGTATAATAGTTATATGAGAAAGCATGGCAGTCACCCTTTAAAATATTTAAACAGAACTTAGTGAGTTTTGAACAACTATTAAAAACTATTGGATTTGAAATCATATTACTATATAACCTTCCTTGACTCCAGATGTTTTCCCCAGCGACATAGCCAATGTGAATATCGGAAGCTAAAGCCACGATGCATCTGGAGAGGAAAAAATCAGAAATGCTGTCTTTGGTTCCATGCATATGTTCTGAGGGAAACCTGAACCTGATATGAGTACTGACTACACAGTAAAGGCATAGCCACTGAAGGGAGATCATATTTCATGTGAAAAGTAGCAACTTGGTCACCTGTTCATCTCCTTTCCACCAAATTAAACTGTGAAGAAAACCAAGGATGAGTCCAAGTAGACTTTAATGTACTCAAAATCAATTTGGATCTATTCTGTTTTTACCCTCTTTCATATATTTGTTTCTCTGATAGAAAAGATGAAGATGGCATAGGAAAAAAAGAGAAAGATTAACAACAGAATACAGTGGTGCCTCACAAGACGAGACTAATCCATTCCGGAAGAACGCTCTTAGCACAAAATGCTCATAAAGAGAAACGCAGTTTCCCATAGGAAACAATGGAAAGTCAGATAATCCGTTCCACGCCCCCAAA
>JANHZU010007062.1:258128-270203 GCA_032468055.1 Acrochordus granulatus
TGACCCACTCTAACCCTCTGGCTGCAACCAGACAGGAAGCTGTTTATCCACATGCAAATGGAATGTGGAAGTCCCAGATCCGCTAGTTCGACCATCAGTTTGTGAGGGAGGATGGCGTTAAATGCCGAGCTGTAATCTATGAAGAGCAGCCGCGCATAGCTCCCCCGCTGCTCCAGGTGAGATAGTGTAGCATGGAGAGTTGAAACATCGAAACACTGGTGAAAGTTTCTGTAGACAGCCTTATGGAATCTGTCAGTAGGTCTCTTTTGTCATGGTTATTGAAACATTTGAGCATATATATAGTATATGCATACACACACTCAGAGAGAGAGCTTGGAGTTCATCTTAGTTTCATGATCAGTAAATATTTATAATATAACTTTAGCAGTACAGGTAGTATTTGTTTAGCAACTGCCTTATTTAGCAACCAGTTACGATAGTGATGAAAAGCAATTTTGTGACCAGTCCTCATATTTACACGGTCAGTAAAGCAAAAAAAAAACTGAAATAAGACTGTAACGGCAGTCACAGTATTTAGTGATTGCTTCGCTTAATAACCAAGTTGTCAGTCTCAACTGTAGTGGCTAAATGAGGACCGCCTGTACTGGAATTTTGAACTGAAAAATACATTTTGGCACATTTGTTCATGGCGGTTGAAATTTTGTGCTGGTTACATAATTATTTGAATGGGAAAGTCCTGATGTTTATCCACATGCAAATGGAATGTGGAATTTTACTTTTTCTGGTTGTCTGGTGATGAGCAATTTGGGACTAAATCTATCAAGATAGATAGACCTCATCTGAGATTTTTGGCCCATTCCATATATGCCTAGCCTTGGCTAAAATTCTACACTGATGGATATTGAAAACTTAATCCAGATAAAGCACAATCAATTTAAGCTAAAGCAGAACTCCTAACTTGACTGAACTTTGAAATCTCAGGTTTGCTGTTTGGATGATTCCTAGATTCAGCCTTAAATACGAATATTCAAGTTTCAGTGATGATAACATGAATGTCTGCAAAGGAAAGAGTACTATGCAAGCTCTATCTAGTTCTGAATCCCCCTCTGAGGGAGATGGGCAATTCAAAAATGTGAAAAACAAATAAACAAATGTCAGATTTGGCCATGGTGATAAATGGCTGTATGTGTTTTATATAAGACTAACTTGTTTCTGGAAAGTTTAGCAGGTTCACTCTAATGAACAAGGCTGTTTTTTTCCCAAGTTGGAAGCATCCATAATGAGGCGCTTCTGCATTTGCAAAGATTATCCAGTGACAGCACTGTTGCCCAGGGATGCCCAGCTGGGTATTTGGTACATGTGACTTTTAAGGCATTTCCACTGGTGGTTATTTCTGGGCAAAATTCAGAGTGCTGATTATAATGAACAAAACCTTAGATGAGAGCCAATTTGATGTAGTGGTTAAGGTGTTGGCCTTGAAACCAGAAAAGTGTACATTCTGCTCCTCCTTTAGGCATGAAAGCTGGTAGGTGATTTGTGCCAGTCTCTCCCCCAGCCCAAGCCACCTCCCAGATTTGTTTTTATGGGTAAAGAAGGCAGGAACATTGTGTACACACCTTGAGTTGTACAAAATAAAGGTGGATATAAATCTATAATCAATGAATAAATAAACGACCAGCCAAAGATAGTAAATAAGAATGCCTGAGACCAATCTACCTGAAAGACTACAGGACTTCAGATTCATCTCCAAAAAAGGTACTTAGGGGCAGAATCATAGCAATTGTTTCATCTTTTTAAAGCAGTTGTATCTTTTTTCCAGTGTCACATGGATCCTGGAAAAAGATACGGTTTCTTCAACAACATTAATAAATAGGGTTGCTATTATGCCCTTACATGCTCCAAATAATCTTTTTGGAATTAAATCCAAAGAATTGTACATCCCTAACTTTTAAGTGATAGATTTTAATTACTTTCTATTTAATTATAATTCTATAAGTTATGCATATTTGTATTATTGCTAGGCTCATTTTATACTGCTTTGGAGGGAAAATATATCCAATAAACTGTTAAGGGGATTTCTTCCCCTGGCTTCTTTTCAATTCTGTAATGGATCATAGGCTCTAATTAGAATCCATTCCAGGGTTCTGCTGTACAAGCAACATGGAAAATGATCAGATAACTTTGGAACTAAGTTATTTTCCCTTTATATACAGTAAAGTAATCTGAGCAATTGCATGATCTACTGCTTTCGTTCTTAGTTTTTGAAGAGGGAGAGAGAGAGACTCCTAACTAGGCAGAAAGAAGAATGAACATTTAATATTCATCTGTGCAGCTTCCTTCCTACAATTAGGCCACCAACTACATGAGAAGAAATAACGATATAAAATGGTACTAGCTTGAACATTTTGCCAGATTACCAAAGTTCTTGTCTCTTTAGTACTGTCTCGAACCCTGACTGGAAAACACTTTTTGGAAAACACCTCTGATAGTCACTTTAGTCCACCTCCCAATAAAATAAGAACATTCAGACTGAGAACTAAAACAAGCGCTAGAGCAAAAATATTCATTGAATCTTCCAAAAGAACAATAATTGTTCATTTAAGTTAATTATTGGGAATTCTGAGGTTGGGGTCCAGTATTGCTCTCCCTGAACACCAAGAAGTTTTTCATTTGCAGGCAAAGTTGAGATTCAGTCGAGGCTGTCTGCTTGGAGAGGGGGCTCGAGGCAATGAGTTACACACATTTATCCTGATCTTTGCAACCCTAAGATTGCTTCTATTGATCAACAGTATCTTCTGTTTTCAAGGGCAGAGAAAGGAGGAGGAATCAGTGAAAATTGTTATATGATCTTCCTCCAGATCCATTTGAAGTCCATTGAGAATTATAGGGAATATTGGATCCAACTCAACTCAATCTAATTGTAAAAGCTACCCCAATGTAGAAAAATCTGTCTGGAGGAAAATTTTGAAGCTGCCTACCATGACAACTTTAAAAAGGAAAAAAAAAAAGAATAGTCTTAAAAGAGCACAGATTACTCTATTCTTCAGCAGATAGTTGGAACTATATTATTTCTGGTTTGTTCACATTAAGAGAGTTTTAGGGAGCCTAAGAGAAATAATAATGAAGAAATATAATACAATTTGTCTTAAAAATATTTAGAACATTCTACATGATGAATCAAAAGAGATCTCTACAAAGATTTTCAACTAATAAAGGTTGCCAATAAATTTGGCAACTTGAAAATGCATCTTTTAAACTCTTGAAATCATATTTTAAAAGTCTTAGAAAAATAAAACAGTATTTGGTGCTAATGATCATCTTAAATTAAGTACTCAGACTATAAACCTGTCAGTGAGAATATCTTTATACATATAGCATCGTAACCTTCTGACTTTTGCTATTTTTCATAGAAAGTGCATCCATGTAAGCATTTAGGTGGTATGGAATCAGCCTGCGAGACTTTTCTTGTTTGAGTCACTTAGGCAATGGAAAATCCAGAAAATCATGGGAGCTTCTCTTTGAAGCATAATTTTCCTTCATAAAATTTCTCCATCTAACCCACTGAAACCTGCTGTTTTAAAAAGGCTTGATACACACAGCTATTCCTAGCACCTACACAAGTCATTATTATGCATAAATTCTACCTTACAATAGTTGGAATAAAGAGAACAGCAAGCAAAGCATTTTTCCTTTATTTAAAAAAATACAGTCTGTTTTAATTACATTCAAGGACTTAATTCTGCCATTCTCAGCCAAAACTGCATTCGATTTGGGATGCTTTTCCACATCTGGTAGAAGTCCTCATAGCACAGAAACTCCACAACTTAAATATACTGATGCTTCACTCTATTTGTTTATTATTTTGAATGAAAACCTCTTCCTAATACTATTAAAAATGGAAATCAATAACAACAACAACAACCTGCTGTTTAGCAATCTTTCTCTGTATTGGTACCTCCTTGGCAGCAATCTCCCTCGACCCAAGACAGGAGCCATTGTTAAGGCTATAACACATTTACATATTTTGCAATAAAACATCAGTTATTTGCATTACTGTGTCAAGTTTTATTTGATTCTTTCACCTAAAAATGACTCATTTTCCTTTCTTGTATTTTTTTAAAAGCCAAACTACTCTAAGCTTGTTTGAGAATAATCAAAAATTGCCCATTTAGCTAGAAGTCATTTTCTTTTCAAAAGGCAAATGTTATTTAATCTTTCAGCTGCTCATTGTGCCATCATAAATACTTTCTTTTCAGCACAGTTGTGGGGACTGAAATGAGCCCACTAATTGCCTCCCATTTCGACTGACATGTGGTGGTTTAGTGGAAAGGGAGCACAGCAGGGAGAAGGAAATAGGAGCCTGAGAAAATGAGAGCTAATTATTTTCCCTGCCTCGTGTCAGGCTCTGTGTCAGCCTTGTTTTTACAAACTGGAAGGTTTAGCACTAAATAAAACAAACTGGCGTCATGTTTTTATGTACTGGCAGTGTCATGGAAGCAGCTGCACATCTCAAAAGACAATATAATGCCTGCGTTCACATGGACACCATCTGACAGCCACCGTGAGCCACGGCTAATGAGGATATCGCAGTGGTGCCAAGTGAAAGGTGCTGAATTATGTATGATTCTTCATCAGGACGGCAAGAGTCCTGTACATCATTATGAGACATTGTTTTGCTGAAAGAGATTAAAACATTCTTAGTGCCAGACCCTGCAACCTAAACAGGCGCTGAGAGGTTATTAATGGAATTTTGAGGGAGAGTTTCTTACAGATTTCTTTTGAGTTGTGTGTTTTTTTAATCTCTTCTCTCTCTCCCTCTCACCCCCCCATGGGACAAAGCAGTGGTGGGTCATGACACGATATATAAAGAAGAGAAGCAAATTAACCACACTTGTGTTCTCCCTTTTTTAAATCAGGCATATAAAATGTAGTGTAGCAGCGTTTGCTTTAACGATAAATAACCCAGGTGCTAAGACTATAGATGTTCCTGTTCTTATTGCCTTTAAAACAGCAGGCTTCAGCAGCTGAGATGATCGTCACAAAGAATGCAAGGAACAACTGGGGGCCCAAATTATTAACGTGCTACTACTTTCATACCAGCATGACCAGGCCGTCTGTTTTTAGGTTGTACTCTTCTGAGTTTGTATTTTGCAATATTCAGTTGCCAACAGTTCAATTCATCCCCTTGCCCTCATGTATTCTTTTAGTTTGCATAATATAAATCTAAATTACACAAACACATTTTCTAAATAAAAGATTCTAAAAGAACTCATTCTTTCAAGTTATAAATCTACTGTACCAAAAACTGTGAGCATTGACCCATGTTCGTACTAGAGTTCAGCATCTGGACAATGTTATGGGTGATCATCTTGTTAAAAACGGCAGCTTTTAAAAAAGGGTTGCCACGTTACAGATTTGACAGAGGCAAGATTGGTACAATGACTACCCAAGGCCACCTGAGGGACAATGGAAAATCCATCAACCCCAGTCAAGAGGCATCATACACATGGCTGGGTGGGTCATTTCTGGAATCAGAAAAATAACTCCTCTCAGAAAACCTCCTTCCTCTGGCATGAAAATAAGACGGTTATGATAACAATAATGATAATCCAAATTACTAATAATTTGCTGCCCTTTTTTGACTCCCACAATTAACCACTGGAATTGAGCACCTCGCTCTGCCTAAAGATCAGGCTTGCCTTGGCTGGGAGCTTTGTTTCCTCCTTGTGTTGTCCTCCAGTAGCCATTTGCAAAATCTGCAGAAATTACTGGATTCCCCTTCATGTGATTCCAAAGCTTTGTTTTCCTTTTCAGTAGAAGTAGCCTTTGTCTTACTGCAATAGGATGTATCCGTTTTTTTGCATTTTAAACAGCATCATTCTTACCCCTAATGCTATGAGCTGCTCTTCAGATCATTAAATCACAGGATGAGGTTTGACAATAACAATTAGAGCAGTGCACACCTCCAAAATGATGCAGAAGTGCTTTTGATTGTGCATACGTATTCATTAAAGCAGCCTTATCTTCTCCTCTCTTCTGAGTGAGCCTGATAACAGATGCCATTGCTTTAAACACCCCTAAAATAAGTCAATGTGGGGCATCATAAAATAAGTCAACTTCTTCATTCACAGCAGAGAGATATTATGTTCATGTAAGATCCAAGGTCCCCAGTGAGGCACAACCTTGACATGATTGTGGGGCTTGTGTGCTCCAAGGAAGAAGAGAGCTCTGCCAGAGGTTCAACCATACTGGACAGATCTCATCAGAGGAGCCAGACAAAGAGTGTCTCTTTCCCATAAAAAATATGGTGAGACGTAATTTACAGAAATCCATACTGGCTCAGTCATTCATCTAGGTCAACAAGGACTGTGCTAGATGGAGAAGGAAATGGCAACCCACTCCAGTATTCTTGCCAAGAAAATTCCATGGACAGTAACAAAAGGCTAAAAGATATACTGAAAGATGAGCCCCTCAGATCAGAGGGCATCCAATATGCTACAGGGGAGGAGCAGAAGGCAATTACAAGTAGCTCCAGAAAAAGTAAAGTGGCTAGGCCAAAGCCGAAAGGACACTCAGCTGTGGAAGTGTCTAGAGGTAAAAGGAAAGTCCAGTGCTGTAAAAAACAATATTGTGTAGGAATCTGGGATGTAAGATTTATGAATCAAGGTAAGATGGATGTGGTCAAACATGAAATGGCAAGATTTAATATTGACATCTTGGGAATCAGTGAACTAAAATGGAGGGGAATGGGTGAATTTAATTCAGATGACTATATGTACTACTGCAGATAAAAATTCCTGAGAAGAAATGGAGTAGCCATCATAGTCAATGAAAGAGTGAGAAAAGCAGTACTGGAGTACAATCTGAAAAACACAGAATGATCTCAGTTCAAATCCAAGGCAAACCATTCAACATAACAGTTATCCAAGTCTATGCCCCAACCATGGAGGCTGAAGAAGCTGAAGTTGACATGAAGGAGTACAACACCATCTAGAACTCACACCAAAAAAATATGTCCTTTTCATCATAGGGGATTGGAATACTAAAGTGGGAAGTCAAAAGATAACCAGAATAACAGGCAAGTTTGGCCTTGGAGTACAAAATAAAGCAGGGTAAAGTCTAACAGAATTTTGTCAAGAGAACACACTGGTCATAATAACCCAAGAGGTGGCTCTACACATGGACGTTACCAGATGGTCAACACTAAAATCAGATTCATTATATTTTTGAGCCAAAGGTGGGAAAGCTCTATACAATCAGTAAAAGCAAGACTGTGGCTTTATTACAAAATTTAGGCTTAAATTGGAAAAAGTAGGGAAAACCATTATGTCATTCAGGTATGACCTCAATGGTAACCCTTATGAATATGCAGTGGAGATGAGGAATAGATTTAAGGGATTAGTTTTGGTAAACAGAGTGCCTGAAGAACTATGGATGGAGGTGCGTAACACTATACAAGAGGTAGCCACTAAAACCATCACAAAGAAAAATAAATGCAGGAAAGCAAAGTGGCTGTCTGATGAGGCTTTACAAACAGCTGAGGAAGGAAGGAAAGTGTAAGGCAAGGGAAAAAGGGCAAGATATACCCAACTGCATGCAGATTTTCAGAGAATAACAAGGAGAGATAAGAAGCCTCCTTAAATGAACAATGCAAAGTAACAGAGGAAAGCAATAGACTGGGAAAGACTAGAGATCTCTTCAAGAAAATTGGAGATACCAAGGAAACATTTTGTGCAAAAATAGGCATGATAAAGGACAAAAATAGTAGGGGCCTAATAGAAGCAGAAGAAATTAGGATGAGATGGCAAGAATACATGGAAGACCTCTACAAGAAAGATCTAAATGTCCCTGATAAACATGATGGTGTGGTCACTGACTTTGAGCCAGACATCCTGGAGTGTGAATTCAAGTGCGCCTTAGGAAGCATTATAAACAACAAAGCTAGCAGAGATTATGGTATTCCAGCTGAACTATTTAAAATCCTAAAATATGATGCTGTTAAATTGTTGCACCCAATATGCCAGCAAATTTCAGCAACTCAACAGTGGCCACAGGTTTGGAAAAGATCAGTTTACATTCCAATCCCAAAGAAGGGCATTGTCAATACTACCATACAATTGCAGTCATTTCACACACTAGCAAGGTTATGCTCATAATACTACAAGCTAGACTTCAGTAGTATATGAACCGAGAAGTACAAGCTGGATTTTAAAGAAGCAGAGATCAAATTGCTACAATTCGTTTGATCATGGAAAAAGCGAGTGAATTCCAGAAAAGCATCTATTTCTGCTTCATTGACTATGCTGAAGCCTTTGATTGTGCAGATCACAACAAACTGTGGCAAATTCTTAAAGAGATGGGAGTACCAGACCATCTTACCTGTCTCCTGAGAAACCTGTATGCTGATCAAGGAGCAACAGAACCAGACATGGTTTTGGTTCAAATTGGGAAAGGAGTACAACCAGACTGTATATTGTCACTATGTTTATTTTACTTATATACAGAGTACATCATGTGAAAAACTGGACTGGGTGAATTACAAGCCAGAATTAAGATTGCTGGGAGGAATATCAACAACTTCACATATGCAGATGATACCACTCTAATGGCAGAAAGTGAAGAGGAATTAGGGAGCCTCTTGATGATGGTGAAAGAGGAGATTGTAAAAGTTGGCTTGAAACTCCACATTAAAAAAACTAAGATCATGGCATCTTGTCCCATCACTTCATGGGAAATAGAAAGGGAAGAAATAGAAGCAGTGACAGATTTACCTTCTTGGGCTTCAAGATCACTGCAGACAGTGAGTGCAGCATGAAATTAAAAGACGCTTTCTCCTTGGGAGGAAAGCCATGACAAATCTAGACAGCATATTAAGAAGCAGAGACATCCCTATGCTGACAAAGGTCCATATGGTCAAGTCTATGATTTTCCCAGTAGTAATGTATGGCTGTATGCGCTGGACCATAAGGAAGATTGAATGCTTTCTTATTGTGGTGTTGGAGAAGACCTTTGAGAGTCCTTTGGACTGCAAGGAGATCAAACCAATCAATCCTAAAGGAAATCAATCTTGATTGTTCATTGGAAGAACAGATACTGAAGCTGAAGCTCAATTACTTTGGCCATATAATGAGAAGACAGGACTCATTGGAAAAGACCGTGATGCTGGGAAAATCCAAAGGCAAAAGGAGAAGGGGACGGCAGAGGATGGGATGGTTAGATTGCATTGTAGATGCAATGGGTGTGGATTTGGTTGTTCTTCAGGAGGCAGGACAGGACAAGAAGGCCTGGAGTACTGCAGTCCATGGGGTCTCGAAGAGTCAGATATGACTGAGTGACTGAAGAACAAGGTCCAAGTTACTTCTTCCCAGTATTTGCAAAATATGTGAAGTCCTATTTATACTGAATTTCTAAATCTTAATATATTTTCTCAGTAATGTTCAAGATATGGTATCATTATCATCTTTATTAGTGTTACTTTGCCTATTCTATCTTGTGACAAGGCCAAGATGGATAAAGGATTGTTTAAAATGGGAAGATTGAACAATCTTAGGTAGTAGAAAAGTTCTGTATACCCAGAGGAAAGGTTTACTGGTTCTAGGACATTTTTAAAAGGATATGATTGACATTGATGACCATAATGATCTGAGCCATCAAATTCAAAGGAGACTGGAAATGCAATTTAATTATAAACACAGTAGTAATTTAGCTGGCCATCAGCTGAGACCTCCAGGAGCGCTGGGAACAGCAAAATGGCAGCAGCAACAGTGGCTGTGATCGTGGTGGTGATGGTGGCCGAAAACTATCTGGTGGCTGAGGCCTCTAGGAGTCACCAGGAGCAGTGGTCTGGTGTTATCACAGGGTTATCATGGCCAACGGAGAGGACAGAGGAGATATTGATTGGCCATGTCAGGGAGAACTGTAGATCCGTGTGGTTGATGCTGGCTCCAGGATGAGAGCCAGGGCCACCCAAGGTGAGAGCTAGGTGAAGAGGCTGTGAGTTTGCCCTCCTCTAGCTAGCTGTGAGAGGGTTTGGTGTGGAGGAGTGGGCATCATATGTTGGGAGGGAGGGAGGAGGCAAGAACCCTGTAGGGCACTGAGAGCATATGCTGTAGTGCTGGAGGCTTGTGGTTGGGGGATGGCAGAACTTATGGCTTCGAGAGGGGAGGTGTTGGGGTGGCAGGGGGAGCATCGCCTCAGGGGTTTTTGGGCAGGATATCATATTCAGATGGTGATAGGCATGAGGTGCTATGGAGCCGGAGGGCAGGCCATTACAGGGGAAGACGCCCCCAATGTTTAGTATCAGTCACATGTTCTGGCCTTCTGTGTTCATGCTCAGCACCTGGACAGCATGCCCTTGGAGGCCCCATGGTCTGGCTGCCGCTGGTGAATATCGTGGTGATAAGGGTTGCAAAACATAATTATTTCTCCACCCTTATTGTATTTGCAGAGTGTCGTCCTTTGGCTCTGTTTAGAGTCACTTAAGCCCTTCTTGAAAGGGGGGATATGGGGGATCTTCTACAGGGCCATGTAGAGGAATTTGCTGAACACCTGGCAGATATAGTCACCTGAATTCAGTCCCAGTTGGAAGCCATGCATGACGAAGGTTCATGTGAGATGCCAAGGGAGGAGTCTTGCCTTGTTATTTAAGAACAATTTGATCCTGTTGCCCCTGATAAAGTGGACAAGGTCTTCAATGCTGCCAGTGCAACCACTTGTCAATTAGACCCATGTCCCTCCTGGTTGGTGAAAGCCACCAGGATAATGACTAATAGGTGGGTCCATGTGGTAATAAATTCCTCACTGTGAGAGGGGATATTTCAGGGACCTTTTAAGGAGGCCCTGGTCTATCCCTTATTAAAAAATACCTTTATTGGACTTCACCTGTCTGGACAATTATCGTCCAGTCTCCTAAAAAGGGAAGGTGGTTGATGAGAAGGTGGTTACAAGGCAACAACAGAGAATCCTGGAGGAAACGGATTATCTGGACTCTTTTCTGTCTGGGTTCAGGCCTGGATATGGGATGGAGATAGCATTGATTGCACTTGTTGATGACCTCTGGCAAGAGCAGAATAGGGTAGTGCATCCATCCTGGCTATCCTTGACCTCTTGGCGACTTTTGATACCATTAACCATGGTATTCTTTTGGGTCGGCTATGGGGACTGGGGCTGGGTGGCACAGTTTTGTGCTGGTTTGGCTCCTTTTTTCAAGGCTGGTCCCAATCGGTGTTAAAAAGGGAGAGAGAGGTCCAGTCCATGGCCGCTACTTTGTGGTGTGCTTCAGGACTAAGTAATCATCTCCTTTTTAACATGAAACTGCTGGGTGAGATCATCACTATGGGATGAGGTACCACTGATGATACTCAGATTTACACCTCTATCCCTGGTGATCCAAATATTGCTGTCTTGGCCCTGACTCAGTGCCTGGAAGCTGTATGGGTCTGGATGGGGGACAACAGGCTTTGGTTGAATCCTGGCAAGACTGAGTGGCTTTGGGTGTCTGGAGGTTCTGGCTCTGGAACATTAACATCTCTAACTTTGGATAGGGTGGCTCTGCCCCAAACAACCTAGTGCACAATCTGGGGGTTCTCCTGGACTTGCGACTCCAGCTCAAAGAGCCAGTTGTGCCCTTTCCTGGATCAGTAGTCCCTATGCTCAGTCATTCATACTCTCATCTCTTCGCTGGACTACTGCAATGCACTCTACGTGGGGCTACCTTGAAGAGCATCTGGAGGCTGCAGCTGGTGCAGAATGCAGTGGCATGGATGATTTTAGGGACCCCTAAAATGGCCCATGTAACATCTTTATTCCGCGAGCTGCATTGATTTCCAGTTTGCTTCTGAGTGTAATTCAGGATGTTGGCTTTGACCTTTAAAGCCCTACATGGCATGGGATCAAGTTATCTGAGGAACTGTCTCATCACAATGGGGATGTCCTGCCCCACCAGAACAGCAGGAGAGGCCTGCTTTGAATCCCATCAGCCAAGGTGGGGTCAAGTAGAAGAGCCTTTTGTGCTGTGGCTCCTGCCCTGTACATTATCATGCCCCCAGCGGTGACATCTGCTCCCACCCTTGCAGCCTTCCAGAAGGGCCTTAAGACCTGACTCTCTCAGCTGGC
>JANHZU010007062.1:290424-309334 GCA_032468055.1 Acrochordus granulatus
TTTGCAGATATTTCCACAGATGCTGGAGGCTGAAGGGGGCATGTCACACTGTTACAATGCAAACTTTGGCACTTACTCTATCTGCTTGAGGTTCTGAGATGCAGGTACAAAAGGGTGGAGCAAGCATCATGATGCCATCATGCTTATGGAATCATTATTAGGAATGAATACTTTTGTGTACAGTATTTTTCTGTTCATATTTTTAAACTGGTAATTGAAGTTTTGGAGAAACAAATCAAACTGTCAGTGTCTAAAAACTGAATTAAAAAGACTGCAAAGAAAATTATTTCATACTGCAACTTTCAAAAATGCTCTGGGTAAAGCTTTCAGCTCCTTGGATGTGTATATAACCAAGACAGCAACAATATTTTTAAAATTAAACCTGAAAATATAAAGTAGATAAAATTCTAAATATTGTACAAGCAATTTTTAAAAATCCAAATAGAATGTTATCTGCAGTAAGGGTTCATAACATACAGGTAGTCCTTGACTTACAGCCACAAGTGGGACTGGAGCTTCTGCCTACTACCACAGAGCAGGGCAATCATTAAATGAGTCACACCCAATTTTATGACCTTTTTTTGCCATGATTGTTAACTGAATCACTGAAACCATTTAATGGTTGTTAAATGAATCAGGCTTCTCTCATTGACTTTTCTTGTCAGAAATTTTGACCCAGATGCTGCAACCATCCGAAATACATGACAGGTGCAAAGTGCTGAATTTTGATCATGTGACTGAAGGGCCACTGTAATGATCATAAGTGTGGGGACTGGTCATCACTGTTTTCAGCACTGTCGTAACTTTGACTGGTCACTAAACAAATGGTAATAAGTCTAGACTAATTGTAAAGCTTTTGCTTCTTGATTAATTGATGTAAGCTTCTGTTTCTCTGTTCACTAGTCTACAGTGTGCTAGTATTTAATGGAAAATTTTCATTTAATGGAAAATTATTGCTTTGGCCCCAAACATTAAGTAGCAGGGATAACAGCCAGAAAGTGGGAATCTATGTTCATCTTTATTCACTGAAGTAACTGCCTGATACACTTGCTACTACTAAGTCACAATGTGACTTGTTTAGCTTAGCAAGATGTATAAATCTGTCCCTGAATTTAATGCAAAAGAGGACACTTTCAGCTCTCAGCACCACACAGTTGTGCTGCCTAAATTCAGCCATATTTATTTTATTTAGTTTTTAAATTTATATGCCACTGAATTCAAAGATTTTGTGGGATTTTATTTTTTAACAAATTAAAGGCGAGAATGTTGAGAATGTCAGGATGACTCTGGGGGGCTCACTTTACTTCCATTTTACCCTTTAACACCACCAAAATACCTGAATCTCCACATGTTTATACTGCATGGGTTGCATAAGAAAATCATTAACTTTCTGTGCAGGAGAGTTGTGGCATTCATATTATTCCTGTATTTATTTAAAGATTTATGTCAGTGTCAATAATGCTGATGAACTTCAACTAAAACTTTTTGCATGGTATGTCTGTTTGGCATGTTAAGTCACTGTAAAAAGTCCAGCATGGCATTGCATGTGAATTCAGATGCCATGTCATGAAGCTTTTTATCAGTTAAGGAAGAACTGGGAGGCTGTGGTCAAAGGCAATTCTGGCTGCAGAGGAAGTTTTTCCAGGCTCCATGCATTGCTGGTCTCTCTCATCCTCCCACTTTTATTAACATTCATATGTTATTTGGCCTGTTTCATTCAGTCCATAGTAATTGTTAATTCTGGTAATAGACATAATGGAGAGTGATTATATCACAGACAGACTTAATATGCAATGTCAGTTTATTTTCCTTTAGTAGAATTATATTTGTATTACAGATTTATATGATGTGGGATTTGCTGCATGCATGTAAACTGTATGTTTACATACAGTAAACATATGTCAATTTATGTCATATTGACAATATATGTCAATTTATTACATTCCTTAAAAAAAGAGCAAATGGGCTCAGTTTATCTGTAGGACTGCATCAATAAATATTTAATTCAAATTTCACTGTGATTGGCTTTGCAAAAAAAATAATCATATTTCCTGTGCATCTAATCTGTTAAAAGGTAATTTGTCCATATCTTAATCTAGAAAAAATGGTTTATTTTATAATACTGGTTGATACAGATGGCAAATAATATAAAAATCTAAGAAATTACTTGATTCAGCAAGTTTCAGTTTTGGCTGTTCTGTATGCTGGAGGTGAAATATTTAAGAATGTAGAAAAGGCTTTCTTCTTCCCACAAAATTTTCAAATCCCAATAGCAAAATTGAAGGCCAGCACAACAGGTGGATTCTTTAGCTGGATGTCTATCTGTCTTTAGAAGTCTATCTGTACAGTATTTATTTATTGCATTTATTCACTGTCCAACTTGCAACAAGCAATTCTGGGCAACTAATATGATAGCTATATCTCAATAATTTTAAATAATCTTTCAGCTGGACTCAAATTCTGGTGATTTCATAGATGTAGCCATCAAATCTTGTTAGAACAATAGGTACATTTTTGCCACTGCAGGACTGTTTTATTCTTCACTGTAACCTTCAGCCATGTGAATGCTAATCAGAGTTAATCACCTTTTTCTTAGCTTTACAGACATACTTCATTTTATTTTAATAGTTAATTCATTTACTCCTTTTATGTTCCAAGTCATGATCTTCCAGATATTTATCACCAAATGGCCCTGTAGATTTTGCACTTCATTGACTATTGTGGGTTTGATCAGTTGAGACTATCAAATAATGCTTTTGAGTAAGACAGAGAAAAATTAAAGTACTGTATGTTACCAGATATGTTTGTACCCATTTCACATGCAGCCTCCCCTACTAAACAGCTTGGCATATTACAGTCACTAGGCCACTAGTTTTACCCCAAGAATGCTCATGTTATTCTATGTAATGTAGGATATTGAGACCATCTAAAATGGCAACATGGTGTTGCTTGCATTCTACCAGGTGGTAGATGCAGTGAATTGACACATATTCAGGATTCAGTAGAGGAGTAATTTATTTTTAGGGGCTATCTTATTTTATATGCAATTAATCAGCAATCCCTAATTTTATATTCTTTTCCTGGCTTTATTATTATTACTATATTTTGGAATGTGACTTCTTGCAAGTAAATACATACATAAACAGAGAGAGAGAGAAAAGTGTGAAACACAATCACATTAATTGGAGAGCAATACATTTTCAGGACCAGGTTCCTGATACCAATATCAGGATACAAAACAGTTAACTTGGGCTTCCACAGATTTTTTTAGTCTGCATTTTTCTTCTTTTTGGGAAAGTCACCTTAAATTGAGGATTCTTTTCCTTTGGGGTCAACCCAATATGCTTAAAATTCCTGAATTCCAAGAACTGAATGTTACAATATTTCTCATCTAAATCATTATTAGTTTTCCCAAACTTTCTTAATTTCAGCAGTACATCTAAGAAATGAGAAGAATCATTTTACTGCAGCTAAAATAGGGGGTCCGATATCCTGTAAGGATATCTACTACTATAACTAGAATTGCCCTTTAAAATCCCATTGTAGGATATCTAAATGCCAGAAAAATAATCCCCTGATTAAGTAACATTTAGCTGCAGTATCTGAGCTTCAAAAATTTGAACAAACATAAGGTGGTAGCAAAGTAATTTCTGCATCTTTTTTGCTGCTGTGAGGTGGTCATTCAGATTTTTGCAGCCCAGTAATGCTTGACCTTGTTTTATTTCACAGCCTGTTTTCCTATTTTTCATTGTATATTTTATTTATACACAGCACCATTCTTTGACATATATGAGTATATAGTTCATTAATTAAGCATTCATTTTTTTTCCTTAAACCATTTTATAATGGCTGCTATTTTCAAATAGCAGATTATCTCCACTGAGTGATCTAGTAGCATTGTAACTGTTACTGGTTAAAGATGGAAAACTTCTTTGACCTCTTAAAGAGGAAATCTGTATTAACTTTTTCCTCCAAGTATACCTTCACTATACAACTATTTTTTAAAAAATGTGCATTTTTTAAAAAAACGCATTCCTACATAGGTGAAAATGTACAACTCAATATTTTAAGCTGAATATTAGTAAAACACAAATTGGGTTATAAGTAAAGGATATAAAGTATCTTGAGTGTTGGTTTTTCCTGACAGACTTTAGGGGTTGATGGACTCAATTACTGCAGCAATGTGTACTGTCAGAAAACTTGAAAGGGTAGGACCAGTCATCTTGGAAAAAATGTATGAGGTCACTAAGAGTTGACATCATCCTGATAGCATATAATAATTAAAAAATCAACATAGTGTTATCTGCCATAGCTATTTTTGCTTAACTATAATTGCATGGCCAGCATAGATTAAACTGAAATTATTATCAGGATTTCTAGTGGGTTTTTCCTCCTCTCAGGGTATTGGTTCTGCTCTGCATCAGGAAAAAAAGAACAGATCATGGATGAAACTCTCTTGCACAGGCTCTGATGGTCAATTAAATCCCCAAGTACCAGCTGACTTGAAAGGAACCTGTAAAGGAATCACATCTGATCTGGCCCCAAAGTCTTTCTGTTTATGGCTCTGTAGGATATATCTGTGATGGATGTTCAAGTCCATCTTGATAGAGATAGATGGAGTTCATTGTCCGTTCCAGCAATTATTTGCACTTGGTTGCATGTTTTTGCAAATAATATAGAGAGCATTCCTGGAAGGAAATTGCCTGAAAAATCTAAAGGTATATTTGCTTGTATGAGTATGTGAAAAGGTATATTTGCTTGTATGAGTATGAGAAGGGGGAATCCCTTTCTTGGCTGGCTGAAAAGCATTGGTGAACTAAAGCTGATTTAAAAGATTCAAGTGTGGTCTAGTCTCTAGAGAACAGATTGTTTGCTTTTGTATGCACTGTAAAAAGCCAATGGTGCAGGTAAGTATGTAATTAAGGGCTTATTTAAAATTGAGATTCTTTTACACCAGTCTGCTGCATGCTCACAAGCTCACAGCCTCTGTAAGTACTATACTTCTCAGATTATTCTTGGTTCATGTTACCAATTATCTGGTTTATCTGGATGCCACACGCATGGAGCTTGGTCCTCACAAACATTATAGGAAACATGGAACAAATATATCAATCTGCTCAGCAGTTCTTATGAACTATATTTAAATGGATTTTATCACACTGAAAATATTTCAGCACAAAAACACCAACGCTAAAAGCATTACCGTGCAGTCTATTTATGTTCTATTTTCTAAATAGAGCATAAGTGTCTGTTTTGAAGACTTTATTGTCACTTAAGGTGGCACATGCAAATGTCTATTGTAAAAGTTTTTTGAGGCACTCTCGTTTTTATTTAGAAAGCTATTTAGTCCCTATTCACTTTAGCGGGGGGGGGAAATCATAACCGCTTGTACATTTCATAATGTTCATAAGTTAATGGAAATACAACCAGTTCTTTCTGGAAGCGAGTGAAGAAAGTTACTTCATTAAAAGGGGACATTCCCATACGATAGTCCATCTATCTATTTCTACTTGAAAAATCCAATCCAGATGCCTGCTTTTTAAACTTTTGTTGCGATGCAATTACCCTGGACGAGTGAGAGTCTTCACAGACATGATAGTCCAAGAGTTGCTTTCATCTTTCGGGATTGTGCAAAGGACTCTTGGTATGCGTTTCTGGGCGAACTTTAACTTCTTTTCCCCAGCGCCACAAGCAGCGCGCCCTAACCTAAGGACACCGCTTCCTCCCAAGGCAAGTTAGGACGTGATCTGACCCCCCACCCAGAACACCCTCCCTCTTCTTCTATGCAAATTCTTCATGACTATTTCGCGCCACAGATATAGGTCCTTGAAGCACGGTAAACGCCTGTGCTAAACTTGGAAAAAAACCCGGTCAGTCTCCACAATCTTTTTTACTTTTGCTACACGTTCTCTTCATAACTATTCAAGAACTACCTGTTGTGCGATCAGGGGGCGTATCGAAAAGCAAGGTCAGGGATGAGCAAGGGTCGTACCTTCCAGGACTATAGCACTTTAGCGGGAAAACCGTTTCTAATCCCTGCTTCCGGCGAGTTCTGAGCGGCTTTGGCGCGAGTCTGCAGCGTGCGGCTGCCTCGGCTAATCCGGTGGGCGCTTCGGGCGCTCGGCGCGGGACGAATCCGACGGCAGTATGGACCCCTTCGACTTGCAGGTAGGCGCCTCGGCCGCGGCGGGGGACTCTTCCGTGTGCGCTTACTTTCAACTTGGGAGTCAGGGCCGGTCAGTTAACTCGTAGGACTGGACTGCTGGGAAGATCAAGCAGGGCGGCTAACGGCTCCCTCCGAACGCGGGCGAATTTCGGATCGGTGGGGAGAGGTAACGTAAGCTTTTTGCCATACGGCGTCTTTTGCTTTTGGCTTCTTCGGGCCTTAGCCGATCCGTTGGAGATTCAGACAAGCGCGTTAAGAATTGCCGCCATCCAGTAATTTGTTTCGTGGTTAGCACCATTTGTACCGAGCGAACGACCTTGCTTCCATTTAAGCTGACGAAACGCCCGCGGCCTCAGGCCACTGCGCGAAATCGTTGGCTCCCGAAAAGGCGGCCGCGCTCGGAAACGGGCGCTCTGCGCAAGTGGGCTACGCACGCTTCCGCGCGGAAGTTCCCGTTGTGATCAGGGGCGCGTTTTTCTTCTAGGGAGTGGGGGGAGTGCTGCCGAAGTAAATGAGGGAGGTCCTCCTAAAAGTGAAAGTAACGTTTAAGTCAAGGAATGACTTGCCGCGCTTCCATTTAGGATCTGAAAACGTGGGGGAAGGCGGCGAAACCTTGAAAGTTACGAGAGTCAGGGCCGTCCACGCACCCTCAGAACTGCTCGCGCGCGCGCTGCTTTCCAGACCGGCGAGCCCTAGGCGGTAACCCTTTGTTTCTTCACCAGTCTTCCCAAAGTATTTCCCCTCCCAAAACTTTCTCCCCTCCTGTGGGGGGAGAATCCAAGCTAGGAGTCTAAATGGCGGGTAAACTCCGTCTCCCGGGCACTTTTGTTGTTGTCATCGTCGTCGTCGTCGCGGGGGAGGGAAGGAGAGAAAGACTGAGAAGACGGCGGGGAGGACGAGCCCTCGCTGCTTTCTCCCGCGCTTTAAGGTTCGCCGAGGTCGGTCGTCGCCCCCCCGCCATTCCTCTTCTCCGCCCTTCCTTTGGTCTGAGACTCGCGGTCGAGCCCTTATGCCTTGGGTGGTTTCCACGCCGAGGTTGGGCACCCCCCCCACCTCTCCGCTCGCCGGCTCTGAGCTACCGCGGACAGAGGCGGAGGAAGCGCTGCTCTCCCTCGAGAGGAAACTCGTGCGGCCGCCTGGCCCGCGTTTCCTCAGAGTCGCCGGAGGAAGCCGCGGAGGTGGCTTTGCGTGTGGGTTTCCTGCCCCAGGGACACAAATCCGATAGAATAATCGGGCAGAGGGCTGCCCGATGTCCCGGTGGGGAGCGTCCCTGTCAAGGAAGTCTTGAAAAGGTTGTTTTGAGGCTTGGTCGTCTCTCCCCATCCCCCCCCCGTTCTTGAATCCCAGCTTTATATTTCTGGGACGTAATCTGCCAACAGTAGAATTGTAAGCGAAATGTTATTCGTGTTCTCTAGCGGTACAAAAAGGCAAGGGTGGCAGAGGAGCAGGAATGCGCTAGGCCTGGGGATCGGTGTGGAGAGGTCGGCGGTTTTGGGGTCAGCCTCAGGAGCAGAGGCTGCAGACGAAGAGCGCTCCCGTCCAGTGCTGGAGTGGCAAATGATGTGTGGTTTACGCCTTAAGGACCGTCGTCCGCCTTTGCAGGCAGATGGATCGGTCGAATATGGGCTCAGATAAGCCCTGAACAGGGATCCTTCTCTACGTTTGAATCGTTTCTGAAAACCTCCTTAGATTCCTTTTTTTCTTAGCTTTGTTTTTCCTTCAGTGTTCTCAGGGCTGTGTGAATGGGGACCTCCCAGGGCTTTGCTTTTCAAATCAACCCTGTGAGGTTGGTGAGAGGTACTGGTTCAAAGAACACAAACACACAGGAACCAGTTTGGTGGGTCTCCGTTATCTTAATCAGATATATTAGCATTTCTCCCCCCTCTGATTAGCCTGTACCTAATTGTCAGTTTTACCTATTCACAGGCCTCAGTGAATGAGACTGAGGGAGAGAGGCATTAGAGTGACAGAATTGTACCATAATTTAGTTATGTCTTTTTCGCATTATTGTTACCTTAAAAATGGATGTTGTGGATTCTGCTAAAAGTAGCACTTTGACAGTTGCCACTTTTTTTTTAGCTAAGAGTGTTCCCTCCCATCCTTTTCTGTTTGTTTTCAAATAAATACTGCCTACTGTACCTGTAATGACTCAATACAAAGCCATAAAATTTACTAATTAAAAACCTCCATTTTGGAAAACAGTTCTGCATTTATAGAGTCTTGCATTTTTAATAACCATCTAATACAGATGCTTCTATTTTTTTATTTGCCCTTTTGCAGTAAATATTTTTTCAGAAGAAAGATGTACTGTATTTATTGGGACTTAAGCTACTGGAGGAGGAGAAATCCATATACTTCCAGTTGGAACAGAGTAATAAAGTGGCTTTATATGGATGGTGGCAGAAGATTGATATGATTTTTGAAGAAATATTTTGACATAACTGAAGTATGCCTATATATGGGGCATGTTTTGTTTCACATTAATAATAGTACTTCTCACTGACAGACCTTTTAATTTGCCATCCTAAACTATACTAAAGACGAGAGTTAACAAGTTAGATGTATGATTATGGAATCCCAGCCTGCAGCTTGTTTTTGGAAGACCATTGCTAAATCTGAATTATTTAAATTGGGAATGCAGCAGTAAGGGTTGAATGCAAGCTGATCAAGAATGCATAGCTGCTGTTTACTGAAATTGCCATAATGAGTTGGCCATAGCCAAAATAGGGCTAACAGTTTTGCTATGCTGACTCTTTTTAAGCTGATATTATAAAAGAATATCAGATTTTAAAATTTTAACTGAAACTATTGCCTTATGGTATGTTGTGAATGAATAAAAGTCTGTTAAACTGCAGTACATATCTCAAGATTTATATTGCTTCCAAATATGTATAATTTGTCATTAATAAAATCATCCCCTGCTTAATAAATTATGCTTAATTGTTTTACCAGAGTGGTACAAAATATGATGGAAGTCTCATTTTTCTGATTGTGTGCTTCACTTTAATCAGTAAGCATACTACATGGCTTAGCTTTATGAGGTCAATCTAAACAATCCCTTATAATTAATTGAGTTGTCATTGTCCATTTTACAGGGCAACCTTTCAGGAAAGAAAAAATCCACAGCATTCCGTAGTACTAGACTAATCCCTATGGAAACATCTTCATCCTCTGACGATAGCTGTGACAGTTTTGGCTCTGACAATTTTGCAAACACGGTAAGTAAAAAGTGAAGAATAAACAAATTGAGTGCGTGGTGTTCAGAAATACTCCATTTGTGATTAAAATACTTTGCTTACATTTCTGTACAGCAGTTATATGAATATACAGTATGAACTCTAATTTTATTTCACTTCTTCCCTTGTGCTCCTAGGTAGTAATTGTTGGAGGTAGATTAGCCACTTACTGTATCCTTTTGAAATGTCGCCTAACCTAACATGCCTCATGATTTACCATAAAAGCTCTGAAACCATTTGTAAGCCTCCTGAACCATTTTTCTTTGTTAGAAAAGCTATTCTCTTGTAGTGCACTTGTACAATGTGATTTACTCTCAGAACAGTTTATTGAAAATAGCTTCTCATTAAAAGAAAGAGAACACATAGTGTACTTATTCTCTTTAAGAAACCAACCTTCAAGCCAGAAGTTGCAGAAGAAATGGCTAAAATATTTTATGAGGATTCAGATAAAGAATCTTTCTGCGGTTTTTCAGAAAGTGAGATTCAAGATGTGCTGGTGAGTTGAGCATTCAAAGTTACCTATTATCTTGATTTTGTACACTGAATTAGACCAAGTTCCTTAAACTTCCATAGAATTTAGTCTGAGAAATAGTTCCTTTGATTGAATCTTAGTTATCTTCTGTGAGATTGAACCTTCTTTTCCACAGAATGGAAGATTATGTGATCAAAAAAATACTGGCAAAGCAGCTCTTTTGCTAACATATAAGCTGGCAAATTAACCTCAAATGATGTCAACTTATTCAGATATATTTCCTCTGTTTGAAAAAGTACTTTGCAAAACAAAGCTACAAAACAAAGTTAATTAAAAATAAAATGATTCAATAACATTATGGCTAGCATATATTTTCTGAAGTAATAATTACTTGAAAGAAAATAAATATTTTTAATATGTTGTCCAAATGTGAGCAGTGAGGTGCCTTGCTGGTTTTTAGCAGAAGAAAACTGAAAAAATGGGAAGGAAGGACGAAGAAGACCAAGTTTCTAATATTTGCTAAAAATACCTTATAAAGAAAAGATCTAAGATTAACTTACCCTAACTTTGCCCTTCTGTGCTTGGAATAATAACTTCTGATTTGAAAAACTGAAAGATGACCATGTACTTAAATATCCCTCAGTGACTAGGGCCAGATCTGAACAGTTGCTACAAGTATTCTTCAGTCTACTTGGTATCCTTTAGGTGTTTTTTCCCATTTCCCCTCCTTTTTCAATGTTTATAGGCTTTCCCTCCTCCATCTTTTCAGACAAGAATCTAACACACACTGGTATATTTAGGAGAACTGCAAAAACACTTTCTGGTGACTTTCTCAAGCATGACAAAGTTTGAAAAATGTTGGCAACTTGTAGACCTTTTAAGAAGCTTCTGGATGATGTACTTAGCCAATACAAGGCAGGAAACTCCTTTCTATATGTTGTTTTAGAAAAACAGTACTATTTTATATTCTGGTGGTAAAGTGTTCCAATTGGCCTCCAGAAGGGAAATAGCACATAATCTGATGTTATGGAAATATTTTTCAGTGTAATTTTTCTTTCATTTTTCCAAGTCAAGAGCAAAGATCCACAATTGAATATAAAAGAAAGAGGAAACGGTTTAATTAAGATAACTTAAAATTACTGTGCTCTCATGGTAGTTCTAAATGGTTGATGGAGAACCTGTAACCCTAGGTGTTGCTGAGCTACAGTTTTCAGCAATTGTGGCTAGTAAGAGTTGTAATTTAAGAATGTCAAGTCAGCCATTTCCACTATTTGATGTGGTATAATCCTATAAACAGTCTAACTGTACAAGTGGTTTACTACGTTTTTATTATTTAAATCTTTTTACATAGAAACTGGAGACAGACTCCGAAGAAGATACAGAGAAATGTTCACGTAAATGCCCCAAGAAAAGTTGTGTTCCCCTTAAAATTGCTCTGAAGTTCCCACCACGAAGGTCTAAGAGGGGAAAGAGTGAAATAATTCCAGCTTCACAATCTTCCTGTAAATTGGATTCAGAATCAGAATCTGATGAAGAAAGAGGCCCCAGATTCTTGGAGAGGAGGGCTTTAAATATAAAGGAGAACAAAGCCATGGTAAATATAGAAAGATGTGCTCAAAATCTTTTTTTTTTCTGAATAATGAATTAATTTTGTGGCTTCTGTTTCATTATAAAAACACATTCCATTTCTTAATACTGCTTCATTAAATATTTTAATGCTACTTAATTTATTACCAACCTCAGGCAGCTTAAAGAAGTATTAAAATTATAGTTATGTAGGCATTTTTAATCTAATTCCTTCAATATTAATATTGCCCATCTTTCCCATTTAAAATAAGGTCTAGAATACTTTCTGAAAAATTCTGAATAATTAGAGAAGTAGATCAAGAATAATGGCCTGCTCTGTATGGTGTGAGAGGCACAGTGGCCTAGCAGTTAATATGCTGGGCTTGTTGGCCGGAAGGTCAGCAGCTCGAGACCCAAGTACTACCTCATAATGGAGTGAACTTCTGTTACTTGCTCCAGCTTCTTCCAAGCTAGCAGTTTTAAAGCATGTGAAAATGCAAGTAGATAAATAGGTACCACCTTTGGTGGAAAGGGTAACAGCATCCATATGCCTCGGCATATAGTCTTGTCGGCCGCATGATCATGGAAGCAGCTTCGGACAACGCTGGCTCTTTGGCTATGAAATGAAAATGAGCACCGCCCCCTAGAGTCAGACACAACTGAAAGGAGAAACCATTATTTTTACCTTACTGTACTGTATACTTGCCTCCATTTTTATGGAGATGATCACCGGTTTTGATCACTGTCTTTTTTTGTGTGCTTATTCAGTAGTCTCAGCTCTAAATACTCTTCGTATTATACTGAATGAATGTCCAACAGTTTCTATAATAATACACTCTGCTGTCTGAATCTTGAGGTTCCACTACTTGTTTTCCCTTTATTACAGCTTGCAAAACTAATGGAAGAATTAAAAAGTGTGTCTGGAATTTTTACTAAAAGAAATCGACTAGCAACTCCTACTCAGGTAAATCACACTTATTTAATTTATTAACCTCCTGGTTTATTTCATAAATATCCAGCAAATATTATTACTCTGTTTTTTCAAACCTTTTTATAGATGAACTTAAAACTAAAACTAAAGTCCAGTTCCTTGCTGTATTGTAGAATAATTGCCACTTGTTGTAGTTACATTTTTATTTGTCAATCTGTAACACTTCAGTGCTCAGACAGACATACCAGGAAGTTTTTAAACCTAAAACTAGGAAATCAAAAATCTTTTTTTACAAGCACATATAAGTCTAAATCTCAGAGTTCAAGTCTAGATCTTCTTTAACCCTAATTAGCAACCTATGCTAAACAAAGTGCAGGTAGATGGTTGTTAGCTAACCATACCTTTTTGTGAGAAGAACATGCCAGCAGAACTTGAACACCATCAGTGCTACCATACTTTTCATTTCCTGCAAAGTCATGCTGTGATTTACCATTTCAGTAGTCTCACTTAAGCCATGCTAAAGAAGTTTTAACTTTTATAGTATGTAAATGGTTGAACAATAAATACAAATCCAGTATTCCATAAGTAGTTGTATCAAAACAGAAATTAATAGATAAAAACTGTTTTACTTGGTACTTTGCTTCTGTTAATTTGGTTAGATTATATTTGAGTGTTATGGCTTATTAGAGCTGTAGGTGACCATCTTTTGAGCCTTTATCTGAGAGTAAATTTACTGTAGTTTAAATTCAGAGAGGAGTAAATTGCTAATGTTTGAGGAAATGCAGCTTATAAATGATTTAAGGTTATATTTCTGTCTGACATTGCCATGTTACCTTTATCTTCATCCAAGAAAACCCAGCGTTGTTCAAGGAAATTGGTTCCCAGAGGTGCTGTAAGGAGGAATCCAGAAAGAAGCTCTAGGCCTTACACAAGGTCCAGATCTCTAATTGAAGGTCCCCCAAATCCCATGCCTATGGAAGAGGAGGAGGATCCCTATGTGTTAGTGAGAAGGAAAATGTCTGATGATTTTTCTGAGGTATGTTGGTGATTTTATTTCAAACAACTAAGATATTCTAAGATCAAAATATCTTAAATAGCCTGGATGATTTAGATACAGGTTTTCACATAAAATAAGCATATCTGAACATAATTAATAATATACATAATTAAGCTGAGCTGATAGGTTCTTTCCATCTTTTACCCTGATATGTTAAGCTGTGGATATGGCCTATCAGAGCTTTGTTTGCTAGGGCAATTCAGTAGCAAGATTTGCCATTGTTCCTGGACATATGTATTTTTAGAGCCCTTCAAAAATATAAGGCTGAATACAGCCCTTGGTCTGAAAAGCTGACTTGCCCTGATTGAAATAGAAACTCTTAAATTATGTTTAAGAGAAAAGTATCTTCGGAATTGGAAATGAAGAGCAAATTCCATACTTAAAACCAAACAAGCCACACTACAATAATCCAGTTTTGGATTTTTGCTTAGGAAACGCAATGACATCTCTGCATAAATACTGCAGCACTTTGTGGAACTCTTCAATGACTTACCTCAAAAAAGCTAACAGAACATTTTCTTCTGGATTTAGGATGAAAGGAATATTCCCAGAAGAAAACGCAGTAGTGCAATGACTCTTCCCCATGTTATCCGTCCAGTGGAAGAAATAACCAAGGAAGAGTTGGATGATATCTGTGAGACAGTTAAAGATAAAGTTTACAACCGTGCAACAGTAAGATGACTTATGTTCTGCATTCAGCTCTTTAGGTTGCTTTGTCCAAATAAATGATAGACTGCATTCTTCTTGCTTTGATTCTGTCCTTCTCTGATGCTTGTATCTAATCCTGAGCTTCTCAAGTGTTAGAGCCAAGGGTATCTTTGATCCCTAACTCTCTAGTTAGGAGTTGTTTTACCTCTTAAATGCATAACTGAGAATCTACTGTGAGGAAATTTCTTTTCAATAATTTTTTTATTATTTTTCAACAAAATAAAATACAACATACAATAAAAACAACAAAACACTAAGTAATAATAAATGAAATACCAAAGTCTAAAATATAAATACACACACCCCAAAAATCGAAATACAAATACACAAAAAACTCCCAACTCAACTGAATCTCTAGCCATATATCAATACAAAAGGAAATAAAAATATGTTGTCCTCTCTCAATCTAATCAAAATAATATCATTAAAACTGTACTATAATAAACATTTTTTCTATCACTATATAACTATATTTTAATGATGTTAATCTTTAACTACACAATATTTCATCTAAACTTATCCCAAAATTGTCAAGTTCATCCACAAAGTTTCCTTTATTCTAATTCACCAGTAGAAAGGTCTACAGCAATTTCTAATGAGCTAGAAACTTCTTTAAATTGTTTTCCCTCAGGAGGATTATCAGAATAAACACACTTCAGTCTTTTTCACCTCTCTCCTGTACAAAACCTCATATGGGATATGGCACAATAGAATATTCAATAGCAGTGTTTAAGACATAGTGAACATCCATACACAATCCACAGCGCATTAAGAACTCACATATCAAAACAGCCCTTAAACACTGAATTAATAAATTCAACTAAACATATCACCTGAATCCTAGGTGATCCTCAGAAATATTAACATTTCTCAACAAAACTAATTCTTTACCTATCATTACAAAATATCCTTCAGAACATTTTTGCAATGTTTTTTCTATAATAAATCTTCTTAAAGATTGAACTATATTATCCCCAAGCAAGTAACCTTCCAACAGAGTCAAATTCACTCAAACAATTCTGTCTAAATCACTAATTATTCCATCTTTATTTTTATCTGTTTGCTCCAGGGACTCTCCCTGTTTGAAAAAAAAATCCCTTTCTCCCATAAACCCAGCAATGCTTGACTAAATGCAACCTTTTCCTCTGGCAACTTTATTTCTTCAACTCTTAAACCAAAGATTCCCATTTTTCCCTTTATTTGCATGGGTTTAATCTCAGAATGGCTCATTTAATAGTTTTCAACTTCTGACTTTTGTTCTTTTTTTTCAATATTCCTCTCTGTTTTTTCCTCTAAAATAGTTGTTTTTTGTTTATTTTTCTCAAACATCTGCAAGTTTTTGCCCCAAACTTCCATTCTAGCCTCTATGTTTTCATTGTTTCTGAATTTCATCCAAAATCTGCCTCAAGAGCTCTTTTTTTGTAGCCATCTCTCTTCCTCTAATATATTGAGAGCAAAAAGAAGAAAGATACAGAACCGTGCCATTCTTTTAGTCCTGATGGTAAAGAGATAATTCAGCAGATCCATTTCTTCTTACATGCTGCTCTTTCCAGACAATGACTAATCCTCAATAAAGAAAGCAATCTAAGGTAAACAATCCCATGGCATTCCAAACAAAGAAGGAAAAAATATGGATTCCTTACTACAAATGATGCAGTTCTAAATGCCAAGGCATGTGTTCACATTTTCACTTAAAAACCTCTATTTCTTGCAGAAATTTAACATATTGCAGATAGTTGCTGCTCCCACTTCCTTGCCTCAATAAATCTTCCAGAAGCAGATAAACCTTTTGGTAAAGTCCCAAAATACTGTGATTTGGCAAAGGAAAACAGAATGTAATCCAAGCAGAATTGAGCCCTTAGCATTCCAAAGAGATAATTATTTATTATAATTAAAAAAAAGCTAAGACCAGGCAAGTGTTGGGCTGCAATCTTGTCCCAGCTCTCTTGATTTATAGACATCCAGTTTAGAAGAAGAACTGTTTCTTCTCAGCAGCTGCAAATCAATCCAAGAGCATGAGAGGTGATTCCTAAGAGCCTTCCTTTGCATCTGAAGGGCGTCACTGGCTAGGCATCAGCCTGGCAGTCTTACCAGTTGCCTTTTAGCGCAAGCTATGAGCCTGAGTTGTTCATGGTTGCCATGCTTGGTGGGCGTGCCCATGAGGAAATTACTCAAGTTGATTCTTTGCAGTTATAAGATGATACAGAGGAGATCTGAGTTCAAATACCTTGCTAAAGGGTGCTGTAAAGAGGAGGATCTTGCTTCATGTAGACTGCAGTGAAATCTTGGATGCATGAAACTACTGGTTGAAGACCTAGATTGGGGAGATCCAAATTCAAGTTCCCATTTGATAGTGGACTTTACTGGGTGACTTCAAGCCAATAACACTCTCAGTTCAACCTGTTTCTCAAAATTGTTACTATGAAAATAAAAAGGAAAAATTGCAAAAATTTGCAAAGTTTCTTAAAAAGGCAACTGGACTTTAATTACAAGATGTTATTGGAGATGTTTCACCACCTATCCAGAAGGCTTTTTCAATCCATCAATTTAATGCAATTTTTACTACTTATCATGACCTGGATTAATGAGAATATTCCTAGACATATGAAAATAAAAAATTCTATCTCTTCCTCCTCCTCCAGATTAAGTGGGATGGTTCATGTATAGTGATAAAATGGTTTCATTGATAACAGCAGCATTTTGAAATCGTGCTGAATACTATTAGTTTACCTTGTTCAGGTATAATAACATATTTTGGCTTGCTGCTATATAAATTGATTAATAAATGGATGAAGTACCTGGTACTTAGATAAGCTTCAAATGTATAAAATCCATTTCTTTTTCACAGAAGTATTCAGCGGACACATTTTCTAAGCCTAATTACAGTGGAACCTCCAATTGCGGCCTGATCTGTTCCAGAAGAATGCTCTTAGTCCGAAATACTCTTAAACCGAAACAAGGTTTCCCATAGGAAACAATGGAAAGTCCACGCCCCCAAAAATATTCAACAAAAAGAATTTTATTTCAAAATGATTGTCCCTAACATCTGAAACAAGTTACTGATTAACACACGATATAAAGCAGAAATAGAAGAAACTAACCAACACAGATTTGCTCCGAGGCAGGTTCTGGCCTTGGCTACTGCTAGGCTGGCCACTATCTGGCATCCCCTGCTGAATCAGAGGATCTGCTGTCACTGCTGCCGCCGCTCGAGGCAAAACGGCTTTTCCCCTCAGCAACGTCTTTCCGGGGGTCTTTCCTGGGTGGTTTGGAAATGTTTCTTGTCTTAACCTGCCTCTGTGCTATGAGGGGAGAAGAGATGGGCGGCAGGCGACGGGCTGGATGGTGCCGGGCGATGAGGGTTTGTATGTTTTTGTGTGCGTGCGCACGCGTGCTTCGAGAATGGTCCCGACTGGCATGAGGGAGACGAGAGGGAGGAGAGGAGGGGGAGGGGACTGCCTGGGGGAAGAATCCAGAGTTCAAGTCTTGGCAGTTCCATCTCTTGAATGCCTTTCACTTAATTTATGCTGTTTACGCAGCGAGAGAGGAGAACTGTTGACTCTGTTGTGAGATTTCCTGTGCAAGCTCATCACGCGGTGCTCGTCTTGCGAGTCACTGCTCGTCAACTGAAATAAATTTTATTAAAAATCTTTGCTTGTCTTGTGAAAATCTCGTGCACCAAGGTGCTCACAATCCACTGTATAGCCGGTTTTGTTTATCAACTGCCTCAGTTAGTAACTATCCACAAATACAAGGATAATAAATGTTAGTAAAAATCATTTTCTGACCATTGCTCATACTTACAACCAAATTTTTGCACCTGACAATACATGCTGGAGTGAGATTAACACTGGTGTTGTTGAAAGACAAAACTTTATCTAAATAGGAAAGCAGCAGCAGCCAAAGATCTTCACAGCATCTCTCTCTTTTCCTCTCAGTCACATGTTTGCTTAGCAACCATTTTGCTGGAACAAGTGGCAATCACTAAATGAGGAGTGATTATACAAAAACAGTGAAATGCTTATTAAAGAACGCACACATACAATTTAGCAATACATACCCATACCTATTTGCAGTCTAAAACCTCTCCAAGGCAGACAAAAATTATCAGCTAACAATTGAGTGGTCAGTTCACCCAAAAATTTTGTCACTTTGTTTTTTACTCCTTTTCTTGTTGGTAGTTTTATTTTAATGCTTACAGTATGTTGAAATCTAGTAGATTTTTTTTAATGACCTGGATGTTATCTTATGCCCACTCTACCTGCTTTGCTACAGATATTGGGCGTAAACAAATCATTTTTTTCTGATAGAACTAGAGCAACATAGAATTGCTCTAACTTGCCAGGATGATGCAACAAGAAAGGTTTGATGTATTTGATGCAGCAATCTCCATAGAAGACATGCCAAAGTAAAACAAAGAGAACGTAATCTATTGTTCCCAATCTTCAAGAGCAGAGGTGTTCCTTATTGCCACAGACATCATATTTCTTTGAAAAACTAAAGGATGTTGAAGTAAAACAAAGATAATATTATCTGTTGTTCTCAATCTGAAAGGGCAGAGGTCATCCTTACAGGTAGAGTGATCTTTTTTTTTTGAAAAAGTATGGGACCAACCTGAAAAAAGGGCAAATCTTTATTATAAGAATAAACATTTTTAATTGCCTATGCTTATAACTTTGCTTTATAAAGGAAAATTCAAGAGCAAAACCAAGAAAAATTTTTCAAAAACACAAATGCTAGTAAAATTATCTAAAATCAAACAGCTTATCTAAAT
>JANHZU010007062.1:312654-332513 GCA_032468055.1 Acrochordus granulatus
ATCTCCCTCCTTCCAGCCAGGACTCTTTTTAAAATGTAAGAAGATTGACCCTCCTTCTTCCCTGTCACACATACACACACACACACAGCTCTCCTCGCACGGCACAATCCAGCCCATACCCTCCTACCCATCTTTTCTCCCCTCTCATAGCACGTAGGCAGGCTATTATAAGAAACATTTCCAAACCACCCAGGAAAGATCCCTGGGAAAGGCATTATCAAGGGAAACAGAAAAAGGCTGTTTTGCCCTCAAGCGGTGGCAGTGGATCCTCCAGATCCAACAAGGCCACCAAGACAGCAGCCAGCCAAACATCATCCAATTGCCAGAATCTGCCTCAGAGCAGAACCATAGTGACAAGATTAACACTAAAGCAGCCACCCTTCCCAGGAAAGGCCAGATGAACTTCCTAAGAACTGTACAGAAACAAGAGAGGACAGAAGGCTAGGTGGAAACCCTCTTCCATAAACTGAGGGACCATCAAGAACCATCACCCAAATTAAACCACAGTCATTATTCTCTGCCCAGTTTGGATTGGATCCTTGGGGACCCCTGCCTCAAAATCTTTAGCAAAACTTAAAATGCTGATTAATTTGTTTAATTTTTACTTTATATTATGTATTAATCATTGTTACTTGCTTCAGATATTACAGACAATCATTTCTACATAAAATTACATTGAAAATGATTTTTTATGAATATTTTTGTGGTCACGGAATGGTTCATTCAACTTTACATTGTTTCCTATGGGAAAATTTGCTTTGGTATAAGAGCATTTTGGATTAAGAGCACTCTTCCAGAAAGAATTATGCTCGTAATCCAAGGTTCCACTGCATGGGGTTGTCATTGCATTTAATCAGTTACATGTCTGCATTTTATGTGGAAGAAATACAACTCAGGAGAAACATTTGTTTACATGGCAAAAAAAACCCAGGTTGGATTTCTTGCATCTCCATTCACAACCTCTACTTAATACTATGGATATTCTGAGCAGCTTATATCTTATCCAATCTGTATCCTTAAATCTAGAGATGAAAGAACTTGAAATTCAGTAAAAGATCCACCTCAGTCTATACATACTGTACTGCATCTTTGCAATACACCTGTAAATGCTTTCTTATGGAAAATAATGTCTTCAATGGCAGCCCTCTGCTGAGGACAATGAGGACAGTCACTACACTGAAGACTGTCTCCTCTTAGCTATGCTTCTAAAACAACCAAGGTATTCCCTTGAAGAAATGCAGCATTCATTTTATATATGAATTATTTCAAGGAGTAACAAAAATATTTCCTCTTGGTGGTCCCTTTAATGTTGAGATCATGTCCTGATTATTTTAAAATAACTGTCTTTCTATTACATTTGTAAATTCATAGCGCATTACTAAAATCAAAGCAAGACTCTTGCTCACTGATGTGAGCAAAGGAAGTGATAGTGTCTAGACTCTAAATAATGCTGCTTCACATCTGGATCTAATGGTCCAGCCACAGGACCGGGCTATTAGCTTCAAATGATCTTTGTTCTTGTGAAACAAAGCTGTGATATTCTTCAAACCAAGTTTTTCTTACTCTTTCCCTACCACTTCATTTATCCTTTGGGATATTAATATTTAAGTTAGCATCCATGGTAACGTCACTTCTTTTCTTTCGAAAATCATTTAGGGGAAACAACAGATTGAAATCCCACTGAGTAATTTTCACAGAAAATGGATAAAACAAGGAAAGATACAGTTACTAGCAAAGTTGCTCATCCAAATGTCACTTGGCTTTCCAGAACTCCTACTGCTACTCTTTTATCAAAAAAATATAGTCAGTTATAGGTCCAGGATATACTAAAAGCCCCAGGGTTATAAATATTTAGCATTCACTTGCTAGGTTGTTTCCTGCCCTTTGATAACAAGGAACAAAATTGCTTTTCTGTTGCATAAAGAATCTTTCAAATTCAATTGCTTATCTCCTCATTCATTCAAGAGCTGGAGACCTTAGATTTACAGGAACCCAAATCCATGATACAAAAATAGTATAGTAAGCAGAGGACGGATCACTGGAAACTAACCAAAAACAGTCTATTGATTTTAAACTTCTGTATCAAGGTATTCTCTAGTGGCCTCAGCTGCATCCAGGGCTATGAGAAATTCCAATTATCTGAGTTTCTATATATGCACTACGCATTTAGTTATCAACATCCACCATAAAACATATTTTCAGCTTTTAGTTATTAAAGTACTATTACTATTTGGAATTGAATGTGTTTCTGCTGAGAACTAAATGTCATTGAAGCAAGCAAAGCAGTGCCCTCCATAAGAAATTCCCTTTGCAGTTATAGCTAGTATGCAGACTGTGATAGTGGCAGTGGGTCTGTCACGGCAGAATGCAAAATAAGCCTCTGCAAGGAACATTTTGATGAGCTCCCATGTCTGTTCCCATAAATAAGACACTATTTCAGCCTTCTTTTTTACACTCTCTAATGAGCCACTCTGATAATATTTGCCATACTAATTAATTGCTGCATATGAAGCAACAGTAAATACCTAAGGAATAGCATAGTAATTATTTTGAAGGGAAAACATTTATTTCTGTTGTTGTTATTTTAACAGAAAATGCCAGACAATGAGCCCAAAAGATTTACTCTCCTTTTTTATTTGTGCATAATTTACACTCCAATATTGTGTGACTGCACCTGAATTTGCACACCCATGCCTGAGCACACACTTTTCCCAGTTTTAGTCACATTTTACAGACACTCATGTTTTGTGTTAATTTTGGTATTCTCAATTGTGTTACATAGTTTTGTTGCTCTGAATTTTTCAGAATCCATGTCAAAGATATGAAAACAGTACAAGAGTAGAGGAGCAACTGAGCACATATGGTATAATCTTTAACCCACTAGGAAATGCTACAAGCTTCTTCAACACCAGAAGATCCAATTAGGGGTGCTATCAAAAGATGCTATTAGCACCAAAATTAATGCACTGTACATCATTTTACACAATAATTCCAGGAGTTCATAAGCCTCAAGTTAAGGCAAACAGAAAGCCAAAAATTTCTTCCTATATTGCATATTAGAAAATGATGGCTCTAGACTCTCAAAATGCTCAATATCTATCTACCTGCCTATCTATAATCTATCCATCCATCCTTCAGTGTATCATCTATTCACATCTATCATGTGTTTTCCTTTAAAAGGCAACTTATTAGAGAGATGATTTAGTTTATTTAATTCTCAATTACTTTGGATTTGACTTGTAAAGGACATTAGCAACAGGAGGTACCATTCATTTCTTCTGATGTGTGATATGTTTGTCCTCTTAATCTTTTTGTCTCTGCTCACTACAATTAAAGATATGGCCCATTGCCTCACCTACGAACTTTGGTTATCAAGGGCCTCAATTTGAAGAAATTTTGAGGATGTTCCTGGGAGGGATGATCAAGGAAAGTAAGGAGTATATATTCCTACCAGAGTCATCCAAGGCATGAAGATTATCCCAGCAAAAACAAGAAGGCATCTATCATGCGCAACAGTGATATAGAAAGATACTGGAGACAGATAATTCCTTTAGTGACAATAGGAAAGGCATAAATTAATACAGTACTAAGCAGGAGAAGGCAATGGTAAACTAATTCTATATTTTTACCCAGGAAACCACATGGATATTTCCTTAGGTCAGATGGTACTCAATATGCAACTGTGGAACAGCTGTGGATCTTTTGGAGTACAAATGGTGTGTATGAAATATCTAGATTAAAGCCTTGGAGACATAAAGTTGCTGATGCTGCCATACTTGAAAAGAGAATCCAAAGCTACAAATATACAATTACAGTAAATGAGAGGTCAGTACATGGTCAATAAAAGATGGCAGATTGATTGGAGTCAATTAATCTTTTTGAATCTCTGTAGACCTTCAAGCCAGTCCCTAGTCCTGAAGGTGACTAGTGGTGAGAAATTTGGAATATCAGCTGCCAACAAGAGCAGCATTGAATTGTCTCTATTATTCAAATAAAAGTTTTATTACAGAAGTAGTATTTATTATTTTCATGTAATAAACATTTGAGAGTTGATGAATAATATGAAACTTCATGAATGGGTCAATGAGCAGAAGAATTTGAGGATCCCTAGGTCAATGTTTGCTCTCCAAAGCAGTTAGAGCATATCCGATCTTGGAAACTTGAGGATGTGTGGACTTCAACTCCCAGAATTCTGGGAATTGAAGTCCACACATCTTCAAGATGCCAAGGTTGGACACCTCTGATATAAAAATTTTGATTCACCAACAGCCTTTCCAAGAAGATTAGAAGCAAATTCCAACAGAAATATATATCTCAGTATACAAGCTCCAAGAGGCTAAAGCTAGATTGCTGCCCATGCCAGTATTATGCATGACTGTGCTCTTAGCCTTCCCTTCCCATACAACTCATAAATTATCCATCCCAACACCATGGCTCTTGAGGCTAGATCCCTGCAAGATCTGAGTCTTGGACTACTGTGATCTGGATCCTCTTAACTCATCTACTCCCAATACCCAGACATCCACAGTATGGATGCCTTGGACTAAATCCTTGAAAACCCATGCTGGAATCCACTTTCAGACAATGAAAGACCATCCTCCTCTTCCATTTATAAGGACCTGTCCAAGGAGAATGGGAGCAAGATATGGCAGGGAGACTGCCTTGAGTATTTAGGCTGTGCACACCCCCTTAATCTTGTTCACAACCCACTCTTTTGAGATCCCCTGTACTTTGCAACATCACAATTGTGGTTGTAAATTGAGGGCTACCTGTACCTCCAATAAAAAAGAGGTAAATGATCAGCATTTGAATTAATCAAGGAGAGTCATCAGTATTGTTTCTAGTTTCATAGATTTAAATGGAATCAGAATTTTTGATGAGAAAAAAATTAATTTACTAATAAGCTGTAGATGACTTAAATTAATGCACAATACTCCTTTATACTGTTTAAAGAGAATATTGAAAAATTGGTATTATACCTTTAAAATGTTTTTTAACCAGCTGATTAGTTGTTCTAGATTCTATATCTATTTTCCTCTCTATATCATATGTAGAAGATAGCATTATACTACTTAATTTGCTTGATTTTAAAAGCAAATAGCTTATTAGTTTTCCCAATATCATTGCCTGGTACAAAGTGATAATTTTTTGTTCTAGTTGCATACAGTTGGTTAGTTCAAATTTAGCAGAGAACACAACTCTGCACTGCTCAGGAGATAAATGAAATACAAAACAATTAAGAATTCTTTAATTTTTTCCTCAAGAGATTTAACTTTAATCATTGCTTTTTTTATGAGAAGCATATGCAGTAATACAACTTATAACAAATGATTTTGCTGCAAGGAAAATGATACAGCTGAATCCCAAATGAGAGTAAAAAGAAAAGAAATCCACCGTGTCCTGGTCCATCTGCTTAATAAAATCATTAGCATTCAACAAGAAATACATGCAAAGATGATTTCAAAGATATATGTAAATTACTGACCAGTGATAGTGATGGGCCAAACATTTTAAACTTGAAATATTCTAACCTCAAAATGGCTGTTTTTGAGCATTCCCAGTATTGAACAAATATACACCTTTTAAGAGGTTTTTTTCAAGTAGCAAAGAAAAGTGATTCACTGTTCCAAGCACCACAACAAAGCTATTATGTCTTTGCTGATTAACCTTTTTTTAAAATGTTTCCCTCCCAAGCCACTCCATGGCAGAGACATAGATGCCTATATTGCTACTGCTTTAGACTAGATGGAGTGATACAGATAGTCCTCAATTTACAACTAGTCACTTAGCAACTATTCAAAGTTCCGATGGATCTATCTGGGGGACAATTACACCCAAGATTTAAAGTTCCAATGGCAGTCCTCCACCCATGGTCACAAGATGGCACTGATATACCAGGCCATATATAAGGCCGTTTGCAGTGTCCCACAGTCACATAGCATTTACTTCTGGTTTTCTGCAAAACTGTGCCCATAGTGAACTATTCAAACAACACTGCAGAAAAGGGTCATAAAATTGGGTCAATCATGTGACCAGCCCATTTTATCATCATGAGTTGCAATGATACGCAAGATCCTAATTGGTTGTATTTCAAACTCTGTTGGCTAATAAGGCATGGACTTGTGCATCAATCACAGGTGGAGGCTGTCACTTTCATTTACTAATTGGTAGTGCATCTGCTTAAATGCTGTGCTAAATGGATAAAAGACTGTTCATATATCCAAAGCATATTGCATATAAAATTCATCACTGGTGTTGAATGATATACAAGAGGCAAGTGAACAGATCTCTGAGTTGCTGAGACTTTGTAAGAAGGAATCAGTTTTCTCATATATTAGTCGTATGCAGCACCATTTGTAAGTGGTTTAGTACAATATATAATCTAAATGAAATTAGGAATATCATCTCTCCCACAAAGAGACAGTGTGGGTTTAATTTTCATAGCATATGTTTGAGTGAAAAAAACATTGGCTCTTTTGTTTTGCCTCTAGAATGGTGATTTCTGTTTTCTCTATATTTCATGAAGTACTAGTGTTAATGCTTGGACCTGTGTGTGGGTGTTACTGTCTGCAGACCTGTTTGAAATATAGGAAAAGATAGTAGTGCTACTCGCATTTTACTCCCCTAGAATAGATAGATCAATATTGTAGCGTGATTCTTTTTATGTATAAAATATAATTTTGATATTAAAGTTTGCTTAGCAGTATGCTGAATAGACCAGATTTCTTGTGCTTCTGTATGTGCCAAGGTCGCACTTCATTTCAGCAGAGGGCACCACTATTTTGTGTACAGGAAGCATGATTCTGATCCTATAAGAAAAATGCTTTCAGATAGGGGCAGTGCATATTGGGTTTTCCATGTTTAACTGTAATGAGATCAGGACATTAACAGCAAGGGAAAAAAAACATTAAAAAAAGGGATAAGCTATAGCATGTATGGAGTGCCTAGCAGCAAAGCTAATTGGCACAGGCAAGATTTTTTTTCTACCAGAAATTATTTATAGATTAGAGTGGGAAGCTTTGCTGTATATATTTGTCTCCCATAGATAAGATTTTTTTATGTCATCCTAGAGTAATCCTAGAATTCTCCTATTCTGAACTTCCTAGTTGGATCTTCACTATTAAAAGCAGGTTCTGTTGGATGGGTTATGTCTTATATCCGGAAGTCTGAACTTGAGATAATCCCTAAATTGAAAACTCATACTGATTAGAGGAACCAGGAAATCCGCCAGCATATCTCTGAAGGCTGTACTATTTGCATCACAAAGCAAACTCTAGCTATTGTAAATGAATTTTGCTTTAATCCAAAAAGATCTATATCCACAACTTTACCCCACTTCCAAGGAACATGTAATTAATCATTTGTATTCTATTTTTATAGCAACTTTCAATCCAAACTGATAGTATATAGGAAATTGCTTTTAGAATAAAATATAGGCTTTTCTTTTGCCATAGTGTTGCACTGCTCAAAGGGAGAGGGGAATTAAATTTGCTGATCTGCCTAGCTCAATTCACACTGAATTAAGGTAGCTTTTACATCCCTGCATATATAAGCTACATTTTTCCCATTGTCTCTAATGTACATTACTGCTATAGTTACTCATGATTTAACTTCTGTTTTTAGATTTATTATCTTTTATCTTTATATCAAGAAATATAGATGGCCCTCTACCCCTTGACACCTGACATTTGTGTTCAACTGTAATTAAGTGCCCATATAATACAAATAAAGTAAACCTGAAATTAAAGGAAGAAATCAATAGTTGCTGGCACTGTGTATGGAAGAAAATAATTGTTTATGGCACACAGCTTAAGCTGTGCTGGTAATCACACTGAAAATACAATATTTATTCATTAGATCAAATTTAATGAAGCCTCCTGGCAGTAATTATAAAAATTACTGTAGCAGTAAATTACTAATGAGTTGTGATGTGCTTCCTACCTGTGTGGAAGGACTGGCAGTTGAAAAAGCCTGATATCCAAACAGCTCTTGGGAGGATTTGCTCTTGGGTGTAGGAATCAACTTCATGGCATCCCTGGAGAGAATGCAGGAGCATAAATGCAAAATGGGAATGCTGAAAGATGGTTTGGGATGGTGGCTGAAATTGATGTAAGTTAAGTAAAAAAAATGCTAGAATTAATACTGCTTATATCTAACTTGTAACAGGGACCGTTAATGGTTGGGACATGCTGATTTAATAAAACTTCACTGAAGCAAAAAAAAAAATCCAAATCGCTTCTTGTTGCTGAAGTTGTACCTATGCACCACCCTTTTATGTTGCCATTCTATACAAATTGCAATTGAAAATTGTAACAATGAAAGAGCATGCATGTCTGCGGCAAGGAAAGGTAGGAAATACATAAAAGCTGGTCTGCTTGCTGGCATTCAAGGTGCCCTTGTGCAGAAATCCACATAGTAACAATATTATTTCAATATTCAAAATACTGTGTCTCCTTTTTCTCAGTCTAGCCATCCTGCACAGCTTTTGAATTTGAAAGCTGATGCCCCCACCCTGCAGCACACATTTTCCACACTGGATTGCAGTTTACAACTGGCCAGAGAAATAGAATTGTGCTGAAAAGAGAATTCTGCTGCCAGCACTCATCATTGGTAAAGATGTGGGCCCTGCATATTTCACTGTCACATTTAAACAGTTGTTGAAGTCTTCCGATTAGAAAGCCTGCCAGCCAATTTGCTTACAATGCTTTTGAACTTGTTTTACTTAACGTGCTGTGGCCATAATTCTTTATTTTTTGGGTGGATGAGCACTGAAGTGCTGAGAGAATGCTGTGATACAAGCTGAGGTTGTAGCCGCCTCAGTACTACTATAATCCATCCAGAAGGCTCATCAGAAATGAACAAGCTAAAATTGAGGCAGAACTTAAGAAACTGTTTCCAGTTATTTTGCTGTTCTGCAAAATGGAGCAATTTTGTTTGTTTCTCCAGTCTAGAGCTGCATCCAGGTAAGAAGCCAGCTCTGCCTGGTTCAAGATGTCAGCATTTCAGACTACAAAAATTTCCCCAAGATCTAATTTTTGTGTAAAAAAGTAAAGTGGCCTTTAAAAAATGTGTGTGCTTTGGGGGATGGTGAGTGTATTGAAAAGTTCAAAATGATTGCGTTTTCCCATTCCTGCAAGGTGTCTACTGGAGTGAGGGCTTTTCTGTTCACAAAATGACTGACATAGGAATGTAACCAATTCCACAACCCCCCCCCCATTTGTTAAAATGCAATCTTCTTGTTGGATGCTCCCTCATACTTGGTTGACCTTCCCTGGGCAAGTGGGCATAATTTCAAGCACAGCACTTGGGTGTGGCCAATCAGGCTTCATCTTAAAATAAGCTACTTTGGCCTATTTGGAGCCACAGGCATGGAGCTGGGTGGGCACCAAAGAGGGTGCACCCCGCTGCTGCATGCTTCTCAGAAAATCAAGGGATGACCAAATAGCCATTCAGTATGATTAAAAAAGGGCTTTGTAAAATCAGTCCAGATGTGTCCTTCAAAGAGATAGTAGCGGAGTTTTTTCCCCCGTGGAAGAATTCCATCCAAGAAGCAGCTAATGGGCCCCTGTTAGTTAATTGTAGTGCCAAAAGATTGTACTCAAACGTGGGAATAGTTTGACTGATATAGGATTTCTACATCCTACATCTGCATTTAGCATGCAGAGCATCAAATTGAGATAAACAGAGAAGTGGGAGAGGAAAGCTTATTCTACCCATGGAAGCTATTTCTCAACGTTAAGAGGTCATCAACAATACCTTTTAGCGAGGGTCACAGGTACCTTCCCTCCATCCTATACAACAGTATTTACAGATTCTATCCCAAAGCATCTCTCAAGTACTTTGTAGTTAATGCATCACATAAAAATGTTAATTTTAACATAAAAGCAGTTAAAAATCCTTGAACATCAAAAGTTCTTTGAGGCAGGAATTTCATAGGGATGGGACAATGACGTGTTGGTCAGGCTATTGGAAGACCTGGTCACCTGTACTATTGACAAGCTAAACAAAAAGACCAAATCACTGCTAAATTTTGTCATGATGTGATGCTGAGGTGCCACAAACGTCTTTTAAGTTTTCAACTTGCTATCTTCATTTTAGGCAAAGAAAAATGTGTTCTACAATCAAAAGTCTTCATGCAACTGTTTTAGACCTAAACAGCTATGTAACATCCCTGCAGGCATAAGATTTTAGAAACATATTTAGTAATACAAGCCTAAGTATAGATTCTGATATTCTGGGATTGCTCCAGCATATAGTAAAATCGTACCCTTAGATGAGTCTTCTCAAATAGCCTTTCATAACATGGTCCCTCCTAACGTAAAATCTTGCTCAGCTGCAGGACAGCAGACTGCAGAAAGCTGCAGTGATTATCCCAAGAAAGCCAGGTTTGGTTTGGTTTGGAAGGGCAATATCCTCTTTCAGCAAAGCATCCAATCCTCTGGCAAGCCTGCCTTAGATTTGTGAAGATCCGTTCCTTATGGTCAGAAGGGGGAAAAAAGCAGCCACCTGCGCTACCACTAAACGACAGCAGAGCTGCTTTGATTGTGGAAGAATTCCCTCTTTTCTCCCTCGGAAGTGTGCACAGATGCTGAGCTGCGTTTAGCTGAGCTCAGTCATAGGGCGTAGTGAGCGGGTGCTAGCTAGCTTCTAAAATAGGCCTTGAGCATATTTATCTAAGGTCAACTGGTCCGTAGAATTTCTGAAAATTGATTTAATGAAAACACAGTTGATTCCATTTTTCTCCGGGTACATATTTCCTGCTTAACTTGGACATAACCTCTGAAATGAGGTCCCCCCACCCCAAGATTCAAACAGTTCCCACCCCACTGGTGTTTCAAAAGGGTCTGAAAACCTGGCTCTTTGCCTAGGCCGTTGCCGGGATGGTTAATGCCCCTTTCTTGTCCTCGTTCCTATCTAGATTTGTTTTCTTTGCCATCTCTGTTCCTTTGTTTTGTTTTCATGTTTTTGTGTTTCTAGTTTCTAAATGTTTTTAACCATTTGTAAACCGTCAGAGTTGCGGGGAATTGGCTGACATATAAGAAATTATTATCCATCATCTGTGAAGAGATATAATATACATCAGTATTCTGCCAAAGACCCATATCATTTTTCAAGCCGGTAATTTTTTTCAAGATAATCTATGTGTATGAGAATATCTGCCTATATGAAGAATATTCAGCAGTGGTTTGTTTCCTGCACTGAATGCTGGTATTTACTTTTTATTCAGATTGTAACATCTCCTTATAGACATATGGAAGAGAAGAAATGGAGAAACAACTAGAGGTTGGGCTAAAGATATAAAAATTATTTTCAATAAAGTTTCATTCTTTTTCCAAGAATCCAAAAACTTGCCATTTTCCCTCAGGTAGCAAGAAGCAGCAGACTGGGTGAACAAATGAATTATTGGACATTTGGCGTATCAACAGCTTAAGAAAATAACAGGGTGGGAAGCTACTAAAATAGCTACAAATGAACTGGATAAAATGTTCATGAGCTGTGAAGAAGAAAATCCTTAACCAGCTGAGGGGAAAAGCAACCAGGAAGAGAAACAAAATTGGGAGAGAATGGGGATAGAATTAAAATACCTGGACAAAGAAAAGGAGGACAAAGGAAGTGAGCACTATGTAAATACCTGGATTTCCTAAATAATGCTGAAGAGCATCTATAGGCTATCCCTAAGAATTAAAGATGGGACTGCTCATCAATATCAATGGATAAATCAGAGATTTTAATGCAGCTGAAATTGGAGACTAGGATGCTCATCTCATCTCTGTTCCAAACCAATGAAACCCACAAAACAGAAACAATTTAAAAAACTGGTTTACATTGTACTGTTTTCCTGAAACACTTCATCCTTGATGCTACCCAGGCTCTTGGGACTGGAGCCAAAAAATAAATCCCCTGGGCGCAGGAGGAGCTATCAGCTGATTTATAGGTAGAGTATCTCAGGAAAACAAACTCAAGGGAGCAACCCCATAAAAATTCCATGATGCAGAATAGCGAATGGATAGGTGCATGTTGGAAAACAGCTTCACAAAGTATATGTGAACTGAATGCAAGTGCCAGAACAGAGATACATAGACTAAAAAGGATGAAATGAGCAGATTGTATTCCCAGGAACCCTTTCAATGGAAAAATCTGAGGTATCAAAAGACCTAAACACAATCTGAAATCTTGATTAGGCAAAATGTAATTGTTAGTTAACTTCTTCAAATCCCATCATCAGGCAGTCATTAAATATAAACTATTAACATGTTATGAATCCTTCATAGCCTTGTCTTTATTTTTAGCTAGATAAAAACTTCTGGAGCACTGAAAAATTTCTTACTTTTTTCAGAATCTTAATGGATGCTAATCAAAGATTTTGAAATAATTCACTGAATTATGGGTGGACAAAAAGGTACTTACCCCCTCTGTTATTTTCAATTGTAATTTAAAAAAAAAGCCCTCCTCTAACAGTCCCTTATCAGAGGGACTGATCAAGTTAATAGGTAGGGAATACTGACAGAAAGATCCAGGGAGTAAAAATTAAGAAAAGAAGGAAGGAAATCAGATGGAATCTCTGGACATAGTATTGCACACACTACTTGTATTTACTTAAAATAAAAACTGCTAGCAATTCCAGCAAGAAAGATTTGTATAGCTGCCCAACTTAGAACACAACTCTGGCTGTAATATGTCAAAGTAAGTCTAAAATTCCAGATAGATAGGAAAAATATTTTTCCCCACACATACCATGTTACAGCAAAAGATTTGGTTTCCTTTTGAAAGAAATCTGCCAAAGCAAATCTCCCCTTTTCCAGAAAAAAGAGACCTCCCAATGGGACTTCTAGGTGAAGAACTGTTCCATCTATGAGGCTTCCTAAGGTAACAGAGCCCCATCTCAGAACAGAAGACAGCTATCTTGTTAAAACAGATACTGCTGAGCAAACTCTAAGGTATATGGAGTGATAACAAGCATTATTGAAAGCAAGCAAAATGCAGAAATAAGTTCCTGGGATGTTTCTGCCTTGTTTATGATAAACACTGATTTCAGATGCTAACCAATTGACCATTGCTACGTCTTGCTTTCATTATCACTGCTAGTCCTGTGACCAGGGGTAGAACCTGTGTAGATACGACATTTTAACTGAACATATTCCTTGCTTAGGTCATTGGAAAATACATTCTGGCATTTATTATTAAACCAGTGGGGATTTGAATTAATATTAAATCTGAGAAGCCTTGTATGCTCTTCTTCCTATATTTGCTAGCCCTATGAAGCTCAGAGTAGTAAGCTCAGAGATTTCTTTAACTCCACCACCTCACTTCTTGTAGTGGTCTGGACCTCTTTGAAAGATCTGAGGTGCTAATGGAGAGTAGGTGTTAATAGAAGACCAAGGAAGAGTAATGCTTGGTTGCTTCTTTAACTGTGCAAATGACTTCTGAAATCAGAGTTTGTGCAATTAATTCGCATATTGGAATTTCAGGAGACTTTAAGGTGAGGTAGAATAAATACATTACAATATTCTTAATGAAAGGAAAGCTTCCCTCACACTTGCTATTCATCCTGATCTACCATACAGAGAGCTATGCAATCATTGAAGGCTAAAGACAAGAGAAAATTAGTTGCAGTATTAAAAGACTGGTCCATTTAGGCCAGGCTTGTATTCCCACAACAGGTAATAGATTCATTTGGGAAGTCCACATAGGTACAGTAATCCCTTTGAATGACACTCTAATGCCTGCTGTTGCAGTTATTATTACAAATGTCAATTCATCCTAACAAAATATAGCAGTAATGCACTACTGATGTCTGACTAAGAGATTGTGCAGTTGACAAATGATGGAAGGTTCTTTCTTTCTACATTAAAAATGCACAAAGTATTTGAGTAAAGGCCATGTTGGCTCTTAAAAATGAGGCAAAGCTTTTATTAATAACAGTAAAATAAAATTGGATCACCAATTTTAACTTCCTCACCATTTCTTAAACTACTTTCATATCTAAAGATAATTTTACTCTGCAATTATGTAATAAAATATTCAAAGGGCCAAGATGACAATGGCAAACTGTACTGTTACCATAAATAAATTTTATATGGCCATGGTTATTAGACCCAATAGTTAAGCCCAACTCAAAGATGTTTGTTTTCCTTCTGCCTGTACTTTTCACTCTTCCTTTTCCATCAGTGTGATTTGCCAGGTGCTATTAGCTATTGTAAAACTATTGCAAGAGACAAAGTCATGAATGTTTTACTGGATTAATAGCAGATGAATACATTTTCTATGTTTCCCCCCGTGAAATGGCAAATAAAGATCTGATCTTGTAGAGTGGAGCTGATGAATACATGTATGAAAATGAATTTGTAAGTTTAATTATGAATAAAAGGATTAAACTATATAACAAAAAGAATTAGTGTCACCTAAATGGTTGTGGTAGGTATGAAAGTAGAGATTCATTGGTTGACAATAGTTGCATGTTATACTCCAGTTAATGATAATAGTGATAAACATGATACATTTTGGCAAAGGTTATGCAACATTCTGAATAAAGTATCTTTGGGAAACTGATCTGTAGAAGTGTCAGCCTCCTGGATAAACCAGACAGGAAACAAGATTAGGTGGAATAAGTTGACTTTATTGTAAGGCTATATTAATAGAATCTTGTAAGTCTGAAAGTACAAAACTTCCTACCACCACTTTGAAGTGCTTGATCCATTAAAGCAGGTTCTTTCTAAGTTTCTTTATCTGACCATTAAGCCACTGGGGGCTCCTGCCTCTCTTCTCTGATTATTTCCTAGGTAACATCTCTTCCTCCCTTTCCCCAATGTTATTTCCACATTCCATAACAAGAAGTCATAAATGGGTAGATGGGAATGAGGTAAGAGAATATAATTGACCAGTTAGACACCCAAGACTGAGTGAGAATGTTTATTTTTTTAAAAAAAAGTTTATTCATTTGTTTTGGTTATGAGGTTTAAGCATAGGTTTGCTTATGTGTTGTTATAAATGTTGGACAGACCATTTTTAAAAATCATGTCAGGATCTTGGGAAAAATTGTAGTAGAAGGACAGAAGCAAAAGAAACTAAAATGAAAGCAGAAGTCCTGTAGGAAAACAATCTTAAAAATAAATTAATCTCTTAACAGAGTGCATCTCTTAACAAAGTGATATAAGGAAAGAGGATGTAGAAACCACTTGGAACTAATGGAAAAGAATTATATTACAGAGTGCCACAGAAGTATGTAAAAGTATGAAAAAGGATACTTAATGGAATGATGAAGTGAAAGAGGCTGTGGATGAAAAAATATACGAGAAAATGATGGTTGCAAAAATGAACATGAAAGATCCTGCTTACTGTTCAGAAAGAGAAAAGGATAGTTGAAAAAAATGGAGTTAAAGAATAGGCAGAATGCTTCATATTAAAATATGCAGGAAAAAAAAGGAAATTTAATACGATGGATTTTTTTCAAAAAATAGAAGCTGGTGAAGTTAGATAAATAAAGCACTTCCAGCAGAGTGAACAGAATCATTGTGTTGCACTCCAGAATCCATAACCCCAGAATTAAAACAAGCTGTATAAATGAAACAGTGTTCAAATCCTCTTATATTATGATTTCCTTTCTGCCCCATGCAAAGGACTATTTTTCCCCCTCTTTTGAGTGTGCAGGCTTGTTTCTATCTATCCTTTGTTTTTGCAGTACATGAATATTGCATCTGTTCCTGATGACTGGGAGAATGATTTCTTGCTCCCCTGGATTAAGGGAAAGTAGCAAGAGTGAATGTAAGAGTGAAGGTAATTGATTTATTAAGTGTGTCTGAGAAGATGTCTGACAGAACTCTGTAGATTATTCAGAAATATTCAGAAAGTGTTACAAAAAGGGCAGAAGCTTTCCTTAAGGCCAGGGAAGAAAGAGAGTTTTAGGAAGAGGCTCGGGATAGCTCCCACCTGACTTCCTGGGATATAACAGGGAAGAGAAGTAAATCACAATAAGTTTTTCAGGATTTTGTTAATATAGCATATCTCAGTAAAGTTTAGTTCTAATCTTCTTGTTAAGTCTGTTTTCTAATCTGGATAACCCTGAAGAGTTGACAAATTCTGATCAAAAAGATTATGCAGGTAACAATGAACTAAATTTGAGAAATATGGTTTAGCTTTATGCCAGGCACTGATATGCTGATCAGATCTTTGCTATTCAGCAGATCAATAAGAAGTGTATGAATGTGAGAAATAAAGTTTAAGTTTAATAATATAGAAAAAGCATATGATAAAGTGAATAAGTTAGAACTTTTAGAACATTTTCCACAAATCTGAAGGTTGGTTGTTGAATGTAATAAGAACTGACAATAAATGAAACGATTAGCAGTAATTTCAGCACTGAATAGGACATGCGACAAAGATGTGTGATGTCCTCTTGGTTGTTTAATTAATTTTGGATAAATATCTAAGATGCTTACTGTGATACTAAAGGTGTGTTGTTCAGGATGTGATGGGTTTGTCCTTTTTATTCAGATAGTGCCATGTTGTTGGTTGCCATAATAATTTGTGACAAATACTGTAGGATATAAACTATGCTTGACAGGGAAAATGTGGCAAACAATAAAGAACTACAGTAAGTAGATGAATGTGTGCATGTTAGTTTACAAAAAATGGGAAAACAAGTGGAGAAATATTAAGAAGTACAAATGCAGGTAGAAAAATGGTGGGTAGTACGCGATCTATTGTGAAGAATAGTGCTTGTTGAGCTAAGTGAAAATGGCTGTCTACAAGAGCATGCTTCTGCTCACTTTATTTTATGAGATCTGGGAATGTCTACAAAAACAAAGCAAATTGAAAGTGACGGGAATGGTGTGCTTAAGAAGTGTGTCTAGTAAGAGAAGAAGACAGAGAGTCAGGAATGAATAGTGCTCAATGAATATGGACTGAATACAAAGACAAGTGGCCACTACAAAATAAGCCTTCTGAAGTGGTTTGGTAATATAGAGAGAATGAATGACAATCAAGTTGCAAAACAAATCTATGAAAGAATAGTGAATGAGCTGAGATGAAGGAATTGATTGAGAAAGCCACTGTAGGATGGAGGTGATGAGGTTCTCAAAAAGAGAGATGTGAGAAGGTCAAAGAATGACCTATATATATGTATATATAAATAAATAAATAGCAATAACAAAGATAGTTTCAAGGATTGAAAAGTATTGCAAGCTGTAGTGAATTGTGTTGCTGTAAAGGAGATGGGGTTGGGAGCCACATGAAGCTTCTGGAGATGATACTGTCATTTCCTCAGCAAAACTATGAATTTGGCAAAGTACTTCAGAAAGTGAATTTTAGATTGCTATCAGAATAAATACCACTTTGTTTTCTTTTAAAGGGAAAGCAATAACTGTTTTTTACTTATAATGTTAAACTCTATTGCAGCATAATACAGCAAGTTTTTGCTGAGGAGAGAAATTAATGGAAAGAGTGCTACTAATAGTAGAAAGAAGCATCTATTTCTATTAAATAGGAAAGACCCAGACTTAGACTCACTTAAGGAGACAATGAAATTAGGGAAGTGGTGATTTGAGTAATTACTAATAGCTTAAGTCTGGTTGAGTTCAGTGGCTTTCTTCCTACTCTTCAATACAATAGTCTGGTTCTATCCCAAATTCCACCCATAAATAACCATTTCTCTCTGAACACTCCAAAATCAGACGCAGCATACACTGATCTTAAATTCCTTTTCTCACATTAATTCATTTACGTTCCTAATGGAACTGGCTAAAAGAACAGGTGATATTGTAAATATTTGTTGAACTCATTAAGAGAAATAAGGAATCATTTCCATTTTTTTCAGTTTTTCAAACACAGACAACAAATTGAAAAAACAATCTCACAGAAGAAATCCAACTTGAACAAATGAAACAAACCATGCTATCTATAATATTTGTATATATTTTTCCCTTTTTCCCTGGAATAATTCACATTTTCCCTGGAATAATTCAGTTCAAAGAAATAAAACAAATGCAATTTTGATTGATCAATCTTTGAGAAGGACAGATCTGACATACCAATGTGTATCAATGCCAATCCCAATGGGAGTTGTTCCATACTTTCCATTGTCAAGCATTTTCTTCATAGAAGACCAGACATTTCATTTACGATGGAATGTACTAAATTAAATAGGTCTGGACTCACATTCCAATTTAGATTATGGAATATAGGATTGGAAGAGGAAAGGGGAGGAATGGGAAGGTTCCTTTATGTGAAAGGAGATCCATTAGTGAAATATTGGATTTCATTCTGCAATCTTTGTCAAAGAGAGGAGAGAGAGAGAAACGTGTCCAGAACTTCCTTTAGCAAGGAAGTTAATTCAACTTAATTAATAAGTTTATTGAAACTTATTCAAGGTCTTTTCAAACTTCTGATTAGTATTTATAGCTGGTATTCTAGATGTGGCTATGCCTTTAGATTCAAGCTTCTCTTCTGCACTTCAGTGAGCACCTGTTCATTACATTGTTGGACATTTCCATATACATATCCATGGGGCTCATTAAGGACAGACCATTTTATAGTTATGATAAAGTTATGATATAAAGCAGTAATCATCGTAACCCACATCAGTGTTAAAGCAAACAAGATTAAGATTAGTTGTACATTTTACAAAACATAGCACTATAAATAAGCCCAGCTGAGGGCAGCAGCTATCTAACCTTAGCTGGTCTCAAAAAGCTAATCCAGACCGGATTTAGTTAATTCTTGGGTAGGCAATTCACAGCAAATCTCAGAACTATAGGCTAGCCTGGAAAATTGGGTGGGGGGGAATTCAAAAGGTAAAAATAAATGTACTGCTTTGAAGAAAACTACATGGTCATGTTCATGAAGTATCCAGCAGTCAAGCTCCAACTCAGAGAAGAATTCTTTATAGGTAACCATTAGGTTAGATTCATGAATCTGCAAAGAACCATCCTGTAAAAACAGTGATTGTTCTGAAGTTGTTCTTTCCTGAATGAATATCATTTATTCTAAGCTGACCATAGACCTGCAATGTGAGTCAGCAAACAAATATCATCAATCAATCATTCAATCAACAAAAATATTCAGCCTGTACTGAAGTTGAACCTAAAAATCTTTTATAATGGAAACAAACTTACAAATGGTAGGGTGGAAATATCTCATTGAAAACATAAATGTCCCCTAAAACATTATCCATGTCTCCTTTCTGCCCTCTGAGTGGAGTTCCAGTGCAATTAATAATTATGCTTTCAAATTATAATTAAATAATTATGATTTCACATTATATCTATGAATGGACCATGAAGCAGTTTGTCTTATTTTTGTACAAACAAAAAATAACTCAAAAGGAAGTTAATAATGCTGATATATTGCTTTCTAGTTATATGATCTGCAGTTGAAAGATCATCTCCTTACTTTGAGCAAAGTATGTTTTTTTCCTAGATTTAAAAAAAATTGAAGTCCCAAACATACAGAACAGTAATTCCTCAAAATATTGATGATTCCATTTTAGATAAGTATAGAGCAGCCAAGCCATAAGATGAACCTGGTATTTCATAGAGGTAGAACAGGTGATTATTCTGGGTTATTCTCATTTCAGTGTTAGTTTTTCCCTTTATAGATATCTGGGGAGAGGAGAGTCACAAAACAGAAGGGAGAAAGAATCTGCAGTGAGTTTGAGAATTTTGGTTTTGGATATTCTGTGCCAATGAATTATTACTCTAAGGAGGAGATGTCGCTGTCACAAAACTCTTAATTAAAATCTAGTTTACAAGAAGGCTATGAATAATATTTACCTTACCTAGTCCCTCACAAACCTAGACAGTGTAGTAAGAAGCAGAGACATCCCCTTGCCGACAAAGGTCCGCATAGTCAAGGCTATGGTTTTC